>JAOPHQ010004565.1:0-35000 GCA_030340625.1 Merluccius polli
GTCAGTTTTGAGTCATACTGTGTCTGTTATGAGTTATACTGTCAGTTATGAGTAATACTGTGTCAGTTATGAGATATACTGTGTCAGTTTTGAGTCATACTGTGTCTGTTATGAGTTATACTGTCAGTTATGAGTAATACTGTGTCAGTTATGAGATATACTGCGTCAGTTTTGAGTCATACTGTGTCTGTTATGCATTATACTGTGTCAGTTATGAGTCATACTGTGTCAGTTTTGAGTCATACTGTGTCTGTTATGAGTTATACTGTCAGTTATGAGTAATACTGTGTCAGTTATGAGATATACTGTGTCAGTTTTGAGTCATACTGTGTCTGTTATGAGTTATACTGTCAGTTATGAGTAATACTGTGTCAGTTATGAGATATACTGTGTCAGTTATGAGTCATACTGTGTCTGTTATGCATTATACTGTGTCAGTTATGAGTCATACTGTGTCAGTTATGAGATATACTGTGTCAGTTATGAGTCATACTGTGTCAGTTATGAGATATACTGTGTCGGTTATGAGTCATACTGTGTCAGTTATGAGATATACTGTGTCAGTTCTGAATCATTCTGTGTCAGTTATGAGTTACACTGTGCTGCTTATTTGCACAAATAGAGCGCCTGGCGGCTTTTTCTTCATTATTAGACGACGTCAAACTGAAACGTAAGCAAATGTCAAACAAACCGTTTGTATCGCTAAAGATTGACATACTAAAACATACTAAGATAATAGAATAAAGTAAATCTGGGAACAAATACTATACTATTATCATTTAGTATTATGATTACTGTAGTGACCTAGGAACTAATATTATACTATTATGCTAACTATTATTAAAAAGCTATGAAGGTTAGTAGAAAATTAACCTTGAAATGGTGTTTCATATTGTTTCCATCACACACACGCACGCACGCACGCACGCACGCACGCACGCACGCACGCACGCACCACGCCCGCACGCACGCACGCACGCACGCACACACACACACACACACACACACACACACACACACACACACACACACACACACACACACACACACACACACACACACACACACATTTGGGGTTTTGGAAAGTACAGCCCCTTTTTCCTGGCTCTCTTATTTGTCTAAAGACCTGTGTGGGTGCAGCAACCACCACAGGCTAACTGCAACCAAATTCCTCCTTCCATGTTCATAATAAACTGAAATATCCAGCAGCCTTCGGATGACCCTGCAGACACAGAGCAGACGCTCAGGTCATCACTGGCCTCGTAACACCATCCAGATCCCTAGTTCACATTCTGTTTCTCTCTGGAGATCGGTCTGGCCGGGCTTCGAGTTATGCGCTTGTGGCCGGACCACAGGGGTTTGGACCAATCAGCGTCCTATGAGGACCTACTGGCAGCTCCGGGCGTGGTTCAGGTGTGAACATATATGTCTATGGGTGTGGCGACATCGAGAAGCGAAGCGCCATTGTTGTTAGAAAACAACAATGGCGGCTCCTAAAGAGTTCAGTGTAGATGCTGCTATAGCATCGGTTATATCTGAACTGGAGAGTATTTCTACATTGAAAGAACGTCATATGGTTCGTTGATCTGATTGGTTGAAGTTAGCCTGTGATAGACCGACGGTTCATCTAATCACCTGCCAAGTGCCCACCCCTTTTCCAAATAGTTTCCATGGCGACTTTCCAGATGGTCGTGTGTTCCAAACCCTCCGGGCGTCAGGTGAGGTCCTCACATGCTTGTCGTTGTTATTCCAGTGTCCTCACGTAAAGGGCAGCAGTTGCGTGTAACAGTTGTGTGTGTCAACAGTTGCATGAGAGATGACTGTGTGAATCATGCGCATAAGGGGGGGGGGGGGGGGTTGCGACGGTGCCTGCACCAGGGATCCTGGCTCTAGACCAGGCTCTAGTAGGGCAGAGGTGAGGCCTACTGTAGTGACACCTCAGGCGAGAGGGAGAGCTGAGCGATGGGCAACAGACTCGAAAAGCATTGGCACGTGGTATTTTTGTGTTTTTGTGAGCGGTGATGAAGGCAGTTTTATATATCCTTCAAACTGCCAAATTGTACAGTACGATAATTGTATAGTAGTATACCTGTCACTACTCAAACGTTGACAGTTGTAGAATCATTTAACATATTAGAATATTTGACTAATAAAAACTGTGAAGGCCCACCTTCAATGGCTTTGCACCAACAAAAGTTTGTCACACTGGAGAGGCCTGTATTTAAAATTCCCTCCTTTCCAAGGACAGTAGGAAGGCATCGGCATCTCAGGGAAATCTCTCTCTCTCACACACCAACACTGTATAAAATGACTGCATGTTCACTCGACATGACAATGTGGTACTGAATAAATACTGAGCCTACCTATATTGGGTTTAGTAAACTTACACGTATCACAGGTGCCCCCTGCTGCAACCCCCTCCAATATTACTAGTCATTATTGTCATTGCAGAAATATTGTGGAAAAATACTAACCGCAAAATAGTGTTCTGCTAATCAATAAAGAATAGAAAACACATGATGGTACTGTAGGTGGCATCAGCTCATGAATGGCTTTAGACTAAATGTAGGAAGCATAAAGAGAAAGTTATACAATAAGTGACATACTTGATTGTGTAGAACAGAAGCAACAGTATTATGAACCCCAGGCGGTGGGACGGCTACAAATTGCAGACTGAAAACTTTGCGCCGACATTAACATGCTATTAATGTTATATTGTTATACCATTGTTATGTCATATTGTTAGACCATTTCTGTTGGAATGCACTAAAACATTTCTGAGTCCATGCACATCAGCACCGTGCACATCAACATAGGGCACCTCACACACACCTCAGCACCGCTAATGGAAAAAAAATCATAGGGGAAACACTGTACATACTCTCATAGTACACTCACATTCCTCTCATGTTTCCATGGCTATAATTTCACTACATCGTTGTCAGCACCGCACAGACAAGATCCTGGTGGTACCAGGCACGTGTGTATGTGTGTGTCCCAACTCCACGGTCCTATTCATTACTATCAACACAGTGATAAACCCTCCTGTCTCTTCTTTAAACCCCTCAGTAATCTCATGCCAGGAGTTTAAAAATGTTTTCACAAGCTAAGTCATGGACATTAGATCCACCGATCCCATCCTCAATACGGATTTTCGCCGGCAATCTAACACCACAGCAAACTTCACAAGTTTCCAAAACCCTACTCCTTACCTTTCAAGCCCTGCATGGTACTGCTCCTGCCTATATCTCGGACCTCCTCTCCCCTGATCTCGCTAGCAGGCCCACCTTCGGTCCTCCTCTCCCCTGATCACACTAGCAGGCCCACCTTCGGTCCTCCTCTCCCCTGATCACACTAGCAGGCCCCCCTTAGGTCCTCCTCTCCCCTGGCCACACTAGCAGGCCCCCCTTAGGTCCTCTCCGCTGACCACACTAGCAGGCCCTTCGGTCCTCAGAACAAGGCCTACTAGCCATCCCAAGTTCCTGCCTGCCATGGTGTCTCCACGTCCCTAATTCGAAATGCATGTGTATTGTCTGTGCACTTGTACTGAAGAATAATCTGTACAGCACTTTGGTACAAACCTGTTTTTTTTTTATAAAGTAGTGCTGGTAGTGCTTTAGAAATAAACACACAAGCAAGTTTTTCCAAAGCCTGCAATGATGACATGTCCTGTGTGAGTGGGCCAAGGTCAGGTACACACAGACGTGTTGAGTAAACAATGACCAGTCGGGGATGTTTAAGTTCAGAGAGTGCATTTAGTAGGCCAACCAGAATATATGTATTATGCGTTTGTAAAACATGAATAGACACAGGATCTATACAACATGGCCTGGCATCAAGTTACATCCTAGGCATACATAAAAACAGGTAGCAGGTAACAGGTAACGACAAACTCAGACACCACGCCTGTTTTCGCCTCTTTCAGGTGAAGGCAAGCAGCGACATGCACATGTTGCTGTGGCCTGGAAACATACCTGCAGCCTGCAGCATTCCTGCTAGGCGCCCTCCCACCAACCCCTCCTAGTAAGACTTATTATGGTGTATTTAAGCCGGGCCTAAATAAACTCAAGTAAACCTACATAACCTTATCTTATGTGTCACACTGGCTTTACAGACATTATTTCACACGCAAGCAATGAGGACTTGAACAAGTCATGTATCATGATGTGGATCATCTCCATCCATCAGCCGTGCAGACAGACACTGCCTGGAGTGTTGCCCACTGTCTATTTGCTCATCAAGTGTGTGTGTGTGTGTGTGTGTGTGAGAACACACACTTGATACACACACACACACACACACACACACACAAACACCCTTCGCCAACAGTGGCTTCAAGTTGCAAGGTAGAGACACTGGGGATGCTCGCTGACAATAGCTGCCTTGTTTGGTATTTAACATGCAGACCAAGCCATGTGAGAGGAAAGGGCGGGAGGGGACATTTCTGGACAGATGTTAAAGTCTGGTTGAACTCCTACTATGTCTGTCTCGAGGTTTAGGGGGCTTCCCTGCAACCACGGGAACACACCATAGCAAATAACACCGTTACGGTGAAGTTAACACACCAGTGTTAACACACCACACAGTCAGATTCGTGTGCCATGGAGGAAACCAGTAGGAAGTAAAACATGTCATGAGGAAACCCTCCGAGCACATCAACGCATCAATCCAACTTACCACGACACTAAAACCTCCGAGCACATCAACGCACCATCCGACCACGACACTAAACATCAACCCATCATCTGACTTACCGCAACACTAAACCCTCGGAGCACATCAATGCACCATCCGACCACGACACTAAACATCAACGCATCATCCGACCACGACACTAAACATCAACGCACCATCCGACCACGACACTAAACATCAACGCATCATCCGACCACAACACTAAACATCAAACGCATCATCCGACTTACCGCAACACTAAAACTTCCGAGCTCATCAACGCACCATCCGACCACGACACTAAACATCAACGCATCATCCGACTTACCGCGACACTAAAACCTCCGAGCTTATCAACGCATCATCCGACCACGACACTAAACATCAACGCATCATCCGACTTACCGCGACACTAAAACCTCCGAGCTTATCAACGCATCATCTGACTTACCGCGACACTAAAACCTCCGAGCTCATCAACGCACCATACGACCGCGACACTAAACATCAACGCATCATCCGACTGCGACACAAAACATCAACGCATCATCCGACTTACCGCGACACTAAAACCTCCGAGCTCATCAACGCATTAAATCCTCCGAGCTCATCAACGCACCATCCGACTGCGACACTAAAACCTCCGAGCTCAGCAACGCACCATCCGACCTCCTAACGGCTCCTACTCCTCCGTGGTCTGCGCCCCAGCAGGCTTCAACCGCCGCCGTGTTTTCGCGAAAAGTGACCAACACTGCGTTAACATGCAACAGAGAAATGCGTGGACCGACCTGCGGGAAGCGTTGCGACGACCTGACGCCGAGCCGCGGACCCCGCTGCGTGGGGAAGTGGGAGAGGCTCCTCGGCCAATCCGAGCGGCCCTCCCGCCTCCTCAGCCAATCCGAGCGGCCCTCCCGCCTCCTCAGCCAATCCGAGCGGCCCTCCCGCCTCCTCAGCCAATCCGAGCGGCCCTGCTGCAGCAACGCTTCCTGCTCTTGTCCCTCTATGCATGCATATTCAGGAGCTCTGCACGTGTCCTTCTCAGCTGTCTTCAGCACGTAAGTGGGTAAAGGAGTCAGTAAGTCAGTCAGTTAGTACAGTCAGTTAGTTAGGTCAGTAGGTCAGTCAGTATGCAAGTCAGTCAGTCAGTAAGTCAGTCAGTGAGTAAGTAAGTAAGTAGGTCAGTATATAAGTCAGTAAGTCGGTAAGTAAGACAGTAAGTAAGTAGGTATGTATGTAACTCAGTAAGTCAATAGGTCAGTAAGTAATTCAGTAAGTTAGTAAGTAAGTCAGTCAGTAAGTAAGACAGTAAGTAAGTCAGTAAGTAGGTCAGTAAGTCCGTTAGTAAGTCAGTAAGTAAGTCAGTAGGTCAGTAAGTAATTCAGTTAGTACGTCAGTAAGTAAGTCAGTAGGTCAGTAAGTAAGTAGGTCAGTATATAAGTCAGTAAGTCGGTAAGTAAGACAATAAGTAAGTAGATCAGTAAGTAAGTAGGTCAGTAAGTAAGTCAGTAAGTAAGTAAGTAGGTCAGTAAGTAATTCAGTTAGTAATTCAGTAAGGCAGTAGGTCAGTAAGTAATTCAGTAAGTCGGTAAGTAAGGCAATAAGTAAGTCAGTAAGTAAGTAAGCAAGTAAACCAAATACTTAGTCCACATGGGACCAGGCCTACACTGAAAACCACAAAACTTAATCCACATAGGACCACACTGAAAACCAAATACTTAGTTCACATGGGACCAGGTCTACAATGAAAACCACAATCCTTATTCTACATGGGACAAGGTCTACAATGAAAACCACAATACTTATTCTACATGGGACAAGGTCTACAATGAAAACCACAATACTTAGTCCACATCAGAACAGGTCTACAATGAAACCACAATTCTGAGTCCACATGGGACCAGGTCTACAATGAGTGTCGTTCACAATCACAACCTTGTAACACATTTAACAGATCCTTTATAAAAGGAGCAGAATCCTATGCAACTATAATACAAACATAAATCATGTCTATGGTATTCAAGCATCATTCGTTTATGATGGAAAAATAATGTATCATCACTAAACATAACTTATGTGTTCAAATTAAGTTTATCTAGAAATGGCTGTGCATTTACTACCATGAGCTACTGATGTACAAGTGATTTACATGCAATTGTATACCCCAACTATTAATCAGATATAAATGTTGAACAAATGAACAAATCAGACTCAAATCAGATTCAAACAGCTTTATGATTAGTCAATGTTTATTCCTGTTTAATTACAACAAATCATACTCGAGTGTTTCCCCTATAATTGTACAGGCCTCATGGCCTGCCAGGCGAACTACACCCTGGCCAGGCCAAAAAGATAACGGCAAATATCCGTTCGTTAGAAATCAATCATAATTTGTGTTTGGGAGCCTCTGGGCGGCGCTGTTCAGAAAGGTGAGTCAACTTTCAGGGTATGGCTGCACGATCCATGCATAGACTTAGCCACAATTATATATAAGTAACTCATGACTAATAATATAAGGTGCTCAGCATCTTCTTATTTACAAGGCAATTCTTGGCCTCTTGCCTTCTTATTGAACAAAATGTATATATTTGTAAAGCTACAGGAGGACATTCCCAGGAGCATATCCAGCTGTCCGTCCAAAAAGTGCCTCCTTAACACCTGGAGCACTCTGCAGTCTGAACTTGAACTGGTGAACTCAATGAACGTCTTTCAACCAGTTGTGAAGGACTGCCTGCCTCCCTGTTGTTACTCTGCCGTTACTTGGATTTCAGTATTATTATTTGCACAAAATTGAATGTTGATTGTGTAGATTTTTAATCTCAACTTGTTTTGTTCACTGGTTAAATGACGGTTAATAAATACAAATAAAATAAAAGGGTATGGCAGCATTATCAAGCAAAACAAAGGGGGTTTAAGTAGGTTAAGTTATTAATGAGTTCAAACTCAATCATGAATGTGAGCTAGTATTAGGGTTTTAGGGTTAGGCAAGGCAAGGCAAGGCAAGGCAAGGCAGCTTTATTTATATAGCGCATTTCATACACAATGGCAACTCAATGCGCTTTACATAAAACAATAAGAATTGAAATAAAAAAAATTAAAAATAGAAAATAAAAACAACTACAGAAGAATAGAAAGAAATAAAATACTATAAGAGCAGCATAAAAACATTATTTAAAAGGACATAGTGCAATTCAAATTTACAACTTAAAGTGCTTTGAGCTCAATCATAAGCACAGGAGAAGAGAAGTGTTTTTAACCTGGATTTAAAAATGTTCACAGTTGGGGCTGATTTCAGGGGTTAGGGTTTGGTTTTAGGGTAAGGGTTTGGTAACCAGGACAACGGTTTCCAGGACAACGGTCCTGAGTCCACAGTCCCAGGATGGGCCCCGGGGCCCCCAGAGGTCCATGGAGTCCAGGTTCCTGAAAAACAAACCCCAGGAGGACCTTGGATGGGTGCAGGGCCCACTGTCCCAGGACGGGTCCCGGGGCCCCCGAGGCCCCCGAGGCCCCCGAGGCCCCCGAGGCCCCTAGTGTCTGGGTTGACCCTAGTGTCTTGCCTTGAGGTCCCCAGGGTCCGGGCTCCTGAAAAACGACCTTGGACCGGAGACCGCAGCTCGCAGACAGCTTTGCAGATCATTGTGTCCATCACTTAGTACTCCAAGGCTCCTTGTTGCTCCCTGCTGTTGTTGTCAGTAGCATTTTGGAGCTAGAGAGTGGAGGGGTAGCACTTCTTCAGACAGTTGCACAAGCTTAGTGCAAATTCACTCTTTGTTCACACACCCACGTCACAAATGTTTAGAATAGCGTTCCTATGGAGGGCGCCACTAAACACTGTCCTACACTATCCCTATGCACTTCACAACCGCTCCACCAGAGGAAGCCGTTTGGCGCTTTAAACCGAGCAGAGCACCAGCAACTGAGTTGTTTCTCCCGAGAAACAAATTGGTTTAACAATTGTTGCCGGGGACGGTTTGAACTATCTGTCTACTATCACATTTAGAAACTCATCATAGCAGTCGCCCATCCAGTGGTAGTAGTATTTTGGACCAATATAACGTATAGGCCAATGTTTCATGTCTTGTGTTTAACTGATGGACCACTCCCTATAGCAGGCCTATACAAATGGCGGCCCGCGGGCCACATCCGGCCCGTGGATCCATTTGATCCGGCCCGCAAAATATTTATTAGAGCATAAACAATCACAATAATTTTTCCCTGAAAAAAGCTGTTTCTGAGCATGAATGAGAGCCAGTTTAATTTCCATCAATAGGAAACCTTTTTATAATAATAATAATTTATTGATGACCACACAGCCAAGCTGAATTTGGTCTCAGTACAGCTCCTTGGTACTGGTTCCAACATTACATTTAAACATAAAACATATAACATAAATACATACAGACAGATACATTTCATAATACTTAAGGGGCCATGCATAATCCTCAGCGACTGGAGTTCAGGATATTGATTGCAGTGGGAATGAAACTGTTTTTGAAGCGGGTTGTGTGTGAGGCAATTGTCCTGTAACGCCTCCCAGAGGGCAGTAGTTGGAAGGCATAGTGTGCGGGGTGAGTGGGATCAGAGATGATCTTGCGGGCTCTGCGTAGTGACCGTTTATGGTTATCCGTTTGTCCCGCCCCCCACGACCCGCCCATCATCCTGCACGCTCTCTTTCGAGAGGTAAAAAAAAAAAGCCAAAGGTAGACTATGAAAATCGACAATGCAACAAGGAGTGGACTGTGAAATATCTGTTTTAGTTACGTGGGACCACAACCCACATGTTTGATCTGCAACGAGGCTATCGAGGTACCAAGAGGACCCGATCTGAGCAGCACCGCATCACGTATCACTCACTTCAACTGAACACGTCAGGTGGTTCAGCCTCCCTGCGTGGTGCATGGACTCTGGGCCAAAGAAAAAACACAAACCCTTCACAGATTGTGAAACAGTGAAAGACGGCACGCAAGCTGTCCTGGAGGATGTGGTTAGCGGAGATGCGGTGGAGAAGAACATCATGTCGTCTGAAAAATAACCTTTTGGATAAGTTCAAACAAGATCAACAAGTTAAAACAAGCAGAGGTGATTGGCTGTCGACGAGTCAACAGACCACAGCGATGCAGCAGAGTTGTGCCGGTTCCTTGATGGAGAATATCTGAGAGAAGATGTGCTTGGACTTCTGTTAATAACATGATCACATGTTGATTGATGTATGGATATATCTGACCATTTCTGTTGAATGTTAATAACATGATCACATGCTGCTTGATGTATGGATATATCTGACCATTTCTGTTGAATGTTAATAACATGATCACATGTTGCTTGATGTATGGATATATCTGACCATTTCTGTTGAATGTTAATAACATGATCACATGTTGCTTGATGTATGGATATATCTGACCATTTCTGTTGAATGTTAATAACATGATCACATGTTGTTAGATTGATTGATTTATTTTGATTGTTTATTTGAAACATGAATTAAATGAATAATAAGAGTACTTGTAGCAGATTTTTACAGGTTCACGTTGAAAGGTTTAATGTCCTTCGATCTGCCACATTAATGAAACCAGTTTTGAATGTATCTTTTGAGGTGAATTGATTTATTGAAACACGAATACATGAAGAGTAACAGGTCTACGTAGAAATGTATGGACTGACTGCTCTTCTTTGTGTAAGATAAACACATTGTGAATAAACCCTCTCTTTGTGCGCAGTTTTAAGGGTATTTAGTGTTGTTTTTTACGTTCACATGCATTTTAAATTTCAATATTCTGGCCCTCATAAGAAAGTAGTTGAATAGCGCTGGTATAGGCCAATGTTTCATGTCTTGTGTTTAACCGATGGGACGCTCCCTATAGCAACATATTACAGTCTTTGCTTCCATAGGCTATTGAACAGACCTATAGGATAGAATGGAAAAGAATAGAATAGACATTAAAGTGGAGGCCGACATACAAAACACAAAACGACCGCAGGAGGAGGGGATACTGTTGGAGAGGAGCTGGGGGTTAGGGAGGTGTTGGGTGGAGAGGAGCTGGGGGTTAGGGAGGTGTTGGGTGGAGAGGAACTGGGGGTTAGGGAGGTGTTGGGTGGAGAGGAGCTGGGGGTTAGGGAGGTGTTGGGTGGAGAGGAGCTGGGGGTTAAGGAGGTCAAGTCAATGAAACACAGAGAGATTAAGAAAGGGAAGGAGAGGAAGGTGAGAGTGAAAGGGTGAGACAGTGAGAGGGTGAGACAGTGAGAGGGTGAGACAGTGAGAGGAGAGGAAACTGAAGCTCCACCTCTGATTCTGATGTTGGCGTGAAGTCAAATTAATGAAAAATGGCTCTGGTAGTAGCAGTACTGTAGTGGTACTGTAGTAGTACTGTAGTCAGGGCCGTGCACATATATTTTGGGGGGCAGGGGCTCAAGCAAAAAAAAGGGCCCTCACCCCACCGACTTGCATTATTTCCACTCCCATGTTGCCACACTGCCGCCATCCATAATCATATATGTTCATAACATGGGACCTGATTCAATTCTACTTAAACACATTGATCCATGAAGAAACTACAAATGTAATGTAATAATGCAAGTCAGTCAGTGTAAGTTAATGCAGTCAGTCATTTACCTTTCATTATAAGTAATGATCAGACTCTAGATCTGCATCCCTACTCATGCTTGATACATAAACCCCCTGAATTTGGGGTTTCAAAACATCCTCCTGTTTTCATGCTCTGTACTATTTTGTTACACTGCATATATTGTATGAATAAGACATGGGTACAAATACTGAACTACAGTTTGATTTTAGTAACATGTTTTTGAGCATCACACTGAGAGGAAACTAAACCGCAGTATTTAATTATATTCAAAAACACATGTGCACACAAAAAGAAAATGGGGGACTAACCACTAAACTACCAAAACTATGCAAAACATAACTTCTGCTTCAGAAATTAATTGCACATTTGTACGTTTTCCTGCATGACCATGTCCTGCTGCTTCATGATAATTAGACTTTCCTGCTTGCTTGCGAGTACCGAGGTGAAGGTGACAAGTCTTACTGACCTCCTTCATAGTTTTTTTGAACAGACATTTAATATTAAAAGTATGTGTTATTTAATTGTGGTTTCATCATTAAAACAGTGCAACCTGAGTGACGTCATTCACCGTAGCCGAACTGGGGCTGCGGTGCGTTCATGACAAGTTCGGAATGTCGGAATTTGCAACGTTGATTGGAGACGAAACCATTTGGAGGGGGGGGGGGGGGGTACTTTTTAAATTGATATGGTGTATTTATTTGTGGATACTACTACACATTTCCTTCTTTATATTTGATACAATTTCAATAACAAATAAAGAAAACATTAAATACAATTAACACCAGCCAAAAAAAGGGCACGTTTGACTCTGAGGGCAAATGGGCAGGGGCTCAAGCCCCCCTTGGACCCTATGTGTGCACGTGCCTGACTGTAGTAGTACTGTAGTACTGTAGTAGTGTAGTGGTACTGTAGTAGTACTGTAGTAGTACTATAGTTGTATTATAGTAGTGCTGTACTATAATACTTAAGCAGTACTGTAGTAGTACTGTAGTAGTGTAGTGGTACTGTAGTAGTACACAGTAGCACACTGCATTTATTTACACTTTTTTTTGTATACTGTGAAGTTTTTTTTTATACTGTCTCTGGGCCACTTTATACTGCAACTATAATACCTTTATTATATTATACTATACTATTATTATTATACTATTATCATACATTTAATACTACTATTATATTAGACTGTACATTATACCATTCTTAGACTATTATCATACAAACACTTACTTACTGTATTGTGTGTTTGCTATTTGTCCTGTTTGTGTTCTGGTTGTCCGCACTCTGGCACTACTTTGTATTGTATTGTATCTTATCTCTATCTTGGCTGTCTCTATCTCTATCTCTATCTCTTTGCTGCTGTGCTGTAACACACACATTTCCTATCTATCTTAGTACTGTAGTGGTACTGTCTCTTCATCTTTAGTGAGAGAGGACACAATGAAAACACAATGAAGGAAAAGATCAGATGGTACTTTATTGCTTTTACAGGTGAAAGTACAGTAAGTGCAGTACAGAGGAAATATATCCTTAATAATATCCTATCAGTGTAAATATACTAAGTAGTATCGTATATGTAAAGAGAATACAAAGGATTAACAATTATCAACTAACAAAAGCCAACAAAGTCCCTCTTTGTTCAGTTCAGCTTCCAGATGTTACAGGACTACGACCTTCTCACACATCCAGTACTTTAGTTTGTCACACCGTGCATCATACCAGCCGTTCCCCCGTGCTGCTACACAGTCTTCTGCTCCATCATAATCATCTGGTTGACTTTCTCCCCAGGAACTGAAAAGCAGAAAGAATAGAAAGTGCAGCACAGTGTTGAGGTGATACCACTCTGTCACTCTCTGAGAAGAGATGCTGCTGAATAGAGTCACCAGCCTTACCTTGAAGTCATGTTGGTACCATCCACCCACTTCCAGGTCCCCTCTGTGTCTCGGTCACTCAGTCCAATCCAGTGATCACCCAGTACGCTAACAAACTCCTGTTTCAAATAGTAATAGTATCTGTTGTCATGACAACACAGCTGACTGAATTAAAAATGTACCCCCGACACACACACACACACACACACGCACGCACGCACGCACACACACACACACACACACACACACACACACTCTGTTACCTGTTCTTCTCTGCTGTTGATAACTATCAGGTCTGCATCTCTTTGCAGACAGTAATCTCTACTGGCCGTCCAGTTCCTCTTAGTAGTAGAACTAAAGTAGAGTCTGTGGTTGAAATACAGCCAGCCATCTGGTCTACGGTCTGTTGAATGTAAAGCTTTTACAGGTGTAGTAGATCACAATAGAGACCTGACCTTGTGTAGTAGATCACAATAGAAACCTGACCTTGTGTAGTAGATCACAATAGAAACCTGACCTTGTGTAGTAGATCACAATAGAGACCTGACCTTGTGTAGTAGATCACAATAGAAACCTGACCTTGTGTAGTAGATCACAATAGAAACCTGACCTTGTGTAGTAGATCACAATAGAGACCTGACCTTGTGTAGTAGATCACAATAGAAACCTGACCTTGTGTAGTAGATCACAATAGAAACCTGACCTTGTGTAGTAGATCACAATAGAAACCTGACCTTGTGTAGTAGATCACAATAGAGACCTGACCTTGTGTAGTAGATCACAATAGAAACCTGACCTTGTGTAGTAGATCACAATAGAGACCTGACCTTGTGTAGTAGATCACAATAGAAACCTGACCTTGTGTAGTAGATCACAATAGAGACCTGACCTTGTGTAGTAGATCACAATAGAGACCTGACCTTGTGTAGTAGATCACAATAGAGACCTGACCAGGTCCAGATCTTACCATAGACATACAGCTTGCCTGTGTGACTCCTGGCTGTACCAGCTCTGTTGTTCGCCACACAGCGGACCGTCTCCACACCAGACCTCACACCTCTGATGACGAGGTCCCCCCCGTCCACCCAGACCGCAGGCTCTGATTGGTTGTCTGTCCTGTCCCTCTTCAGAGGCCGGTCGTTGTGTAACCACTCGATGGTGGGCTTCGGGTTGCCCCTGGCGCGGCAGTAGAAGCGGGTCGTGTTGCCCACGGACACCTTCTTGGTAGAGGGGGAGTATATGAAGACGGGGGCCTCCCCCTCCCGCATCACTGAACAGAAGAAAGGGAGATGAGATGAGTGAACGCTGTTGTACAACAGGTATCTAGAGATGCACCATCAGAACACACCATTCACACACTGGCAGCACCCGTCCGCTAGACGGACCCAGAAGATAGCCTGGTCCCTTAAGGACACACTTCATCACCCCGACCGGCGGGCCGTGTGCCGGGAGGTTCACACCTAGGGACTGATGTCATCCGAAGATGACATCATCCGAAGATGACATCATCCGAAGATGACATCATCCACAGGAGTCAAGGAGTCCACAGGAGTCAAGACACAAGACGAGGGGGGGAGGGGTCATAAAGGTTATCTGCATGATGTAACACCTCATAATACCAGACCTGAGATTGTCACTCACTAAAAAGTGATCTAAACATGATGTCATCACCGGTGATTTTGCTGTCATCGGTGTAATCAATATTGTTCATCGCTTCAATCAAACTTTCGTCCATTCAGGACTTTCAGTCATTTTGTTTGCAGTGAATCTGAACGTCTAAAATGTGTTGAAATCGCCAGCGTGTGTAATGTGGTCATCACTGAGTGTTGGCCACATTACACACATTCATAAAGAGTATATATACTGGATATACTGTACACAGAATAGAAAGGATTCACAATTCTCAACACATGAACACAAACAAAGTCTACAGACCCTCTTTGTTCAGTTCAGCTTCCAGATGATCCAGGACTACGACCTTCTCACAGATCCAGGACTTTAGTCTGTCACACTGTTCATCATACCAGCCGTTCCCCCATGCTGCTACACAGTCTGCTGCTCCACCATAATCATCTGGTTGACCAGGTCCCCAGGAACTGAAAAGCAGAAAGAATAGAAAGTGCAGCACAGTGTTGAGGTGATACCACTCTGTCACTCTCTGAGAAGAGATGCTGCTGAATAGAGTCACCAGCCTTACCTTGAAGTCATGTTGGTACCATCCACCCACTTCCAGGTCCCCTCTGGGTCTCGGTCACTCAGTCCAATCCAGTAATCACCCCTCAGTACGTTAACAAACTCCTGTTTCAAATAGTAATAATATCTGTTGTCATGACAACACAGCTGACTGAATTAAAAATGTACCCCCCCCCCCCCCCCCCCCCCCCCCCACACACACACACACTGTTACCTGTTCTTCTCTGCTGTTGATAACTATCAGGTCTGCATCTCTTTGCAGACAGTCATCTCTACTGGCCATCCAGTTCCTCATAGTAGTAGAAATAAAGTAGAGTCTGTGGTTGAAATACAGCCAGCCTAGCCGTCTCAAATCATCTGTTGAATATAAAAGGAAAACCGTAATAATCACAGAACTGGTTATCTTACTACATACCACTGCAGGATAGAAACGTGACCTTAGTTGTTAGTAGATGTCAGTAAGTATATAAGTTACAGTAATGATCATGTCACACCATATGAGACCTTAAGGGCACTAGGACACCTCATAACTGGAGTATGAAAAAACCCAACATATTTTCTGTCTCACGATTCCTCCTCTGGACTTTCTCGTCCGATTGTTTGTCCGTTTGCTCTGTTAGCATGACAATATAAAATGTTAGGTGATACGGAAGAGAGGATATTCAAATACAAATCACAAAAGCAGAAAGTATTTTTGAAAGGAACTTTATTAACATGATTGGTTTAATAACTTTCATAACATTTTTAAAACACTCACCAAGTGCATCCACTAAGCGCTGTCTCTCCATCGTCCAAGGTGTCTCTGAGTCTAGGACAGGACAGAGGAGGACAGAAGAAATCAGCTCTACAACAGAACCACATCCTCTCTAAACATAACAGGACCCACAGCCATTTAAAACAAAGTCCATCCACCCTGAAAGAAAACGGATTATTATGAACAAAGAGTTGTATTATCATCAGGGTTATCTGAACCTGAACTGTGTAAGTCTGCACTGCAGTCGTTATTGTTGTAATGTACCTATTATTATGTATTATTATTATGTATTGTTACTATTATGTATTATTATTATTAGTAGTAGTAGTAGTATAATGTATTGTTACTATTATGTATTATTATTATTAGTATTAGTAGTATTATGTATTGTTACTATTAAATATGATTATCATAATAATAATAATAATAATAATTATTATTATTATTATTATTACTTTTCTTCTTCTCATTCTTCTTCTTCTTCTTCTTCTTCTTCTTCTTCTTATTATTATCATTATTATTATTATCGTTATTATTGTTATTATTATCATCATTATTATTATTATTATCATTATTATTATCATTATTATCTAGTAGTAGTATTAATCTCATTCCTGTTATTACTATCATTATTATTATTATCATTACTATGATCATTATTATCATACAATTATCACTATCATTATCATTATCATATTATGTTATATGTATTGTTACTATGGTCATTATTATTTTATTATTATTATTATTATCGTCATTATTATTATTATTATCATTATCATTATTATTATAATTATCATTATCATTATTATATTATCGTTATTATTATTATTATTATTATTATTATTATTATTATTATTATTATTATTATTATTATCATCATCATCATCATCATTATTACTACTATTATCTAGTGATGGTATGATTGAGACTCACAGAGGCGCAGGGAGATGTTGAGAGTGGCTTGTAGAATACACAGCAGTCCGAAGCTCAGAGTGACATAGCTGCATGGCTTTATAACTGTTCAGGGGTAGGAGACACACACACACACACACACACACACACACACACACACACACACACACACACACACACACACACACACACACACACACACACACACACACACACACACACACACACACAGCTATATGCATGGGTCTGGTCAAGTACAAGATAGAAAGAAATAAGAAACAACTAAGAACCTCTCATGACATTATCTGACATAGCAATGCTGTATTTCACTTATTTTAGTAGTAGAGTAGATGGTGGGATATTTTTGTGCCCGTTTTGTCGTGATAACGAGATAATAATTGGTTATCTCGACATAACCAACTTGGTTTGGTCAACAAGTTCATACATTCTTCAATAATCAGTTGTTCAGGTTGTGCCATGATTGCTCTCCTCGTCTCTTCTCACCACTGCGGTCAAGTGATCCTCCGTTCACCAACACACTTGACCGCTGTTTCTCTCAGTCCGTATAATAGCCTATAGGCTGCAGATTAATTATTCATGATCTCCAGAAAAACTACTTGCTTTGGTCGTGATAAAGCGAAAATTAAGTCATTATTATGACAAAACTCGGATGGTTATGATGAGATGAAGAGCTAACGATGCCAGGATCATGACACAACCAAGTTGGCTTTGAGTTTGCTCAAATGAAACTAATCTGTAAATGTTGATCCAACTTTTACATGAGATAAATGATTTGGCTTAAAAAGTGCCGGTCCTCAGATGTGCATTTTAAAAACAAATCTTACAGTCAACTATAGAAATGTAAAAGATGGAAAATAAAAACCATCCAGGTACCAAGTATAAAATGCTGAATATGAATAATAGTATATTCCATAGAGCAGATCAGATGTGAAAGGGAACTCCCCCATCTTAGACTTAAATGGTCTCAGATCAATCTCAAAATGTGTTAAAATGCTGCTTTTACAGACAATATTAACAACATCATCTTCCAGGGGACAATCCCCCCGGACCGCCCTACATTGGTCGCTGCTAACAATGGTTTGTGATTCATGATATTTCAAGACAGCCAGGTAGGAATTCAGACACTGATATTTAGTTGATGTGTAAAATACTAAACTTGTTCTGCTTCCTAAAGCTGCTCTGCACTTTGGCATTTTTTGTAGCTCCTCAATATTGACTGATGACATAAATGTATGTTTTGATGACCATGTGTCACATTATTAACTTATTTTATTACTGATTGTTGATGTATTTTAAATCCTCTAAAAGGGTCTTACCAGATCTTCTCTTCCTGGTCACCTTGGTGTGGAAAGACATGTCCTCATGTTCCTCAGTGAGTCCAGAGTCCAGTTCATGGATGGTGGCCATGGTTCCTCTCTGGACAGCTTCCACTGCTTTCATGCTTCAGCTCTGCTATATGAGCTGGAAAACACATCACATGGTTTAATTCTGACCAATCATCTGCTTTCATTCTGAACCATCACTGTCACCACACAGTTTTCTACTGCTTTTATCAGATGCCATCATTTTACACACACACACACACGCACACACGCACACACACACACACACAGACACACAGACACACAAACACATACACACACTAACACACCCACACATAATTTTCCATATGATATATAGAAGATACGTGATTTATATAGAATATATATCACATTGTATAAAGATACATCATATATCATATAAAGATACAATGATCTTCAGTGAGAAACTGAAACGTGACCTCAGAGATCAGAAGGTCTCAGTCTTCACTGTCTCCACTGTATCCTAGAAGGTAGTGGACATGTCTAGGAGTGGTCAAGCTGTATACTAGAAGGTAGTGGACATGTCTAGGAGTGGTCAAGCTGTATACTAGAAGGTAGTGGACATGTCTAGGAGTGGTCAAGCTGTATACTAGAAGGTAGTGGACATGTCTAGGAGTGGTCAAGCTGTACACTAGAAGGTAGTGGACATGTCTAGGAGTGGTCAAGCTGTATCCTAGAAGGTAGTGGACATGTCTAGGAGTGGTCAAGCTGTATCCTAGAAGCTAGTGGACATGTCTAGGAGTGGTCAAGCTGTATACTAGAAGGTAGTGGACATGTCTAGGAGTGGTCAAGCTGTATACTAGAAGGTAGTGGACATGTCTAGGAGTGGTCAAGCTGTATCCTAGAAGGTAGTGGACATGTCTAGGAGTGGTCAAGCTGTATACTAGAAGGTAGTGGACATGTCTAGGAGTGGTCAAGCTGTATACTAGAAGGTAGTGGACATGTCTAGGAGTGGTCAAGCTGTATACTAGAAGGTAGTGGACATGTCTAGGAGTGGTCAAGCTGTATACTAGAAGGTAGTGGACATGTCTAGGAGTGGTCAAGCTGTATCCTAGAAGGTAGTGGACATGTCTAGGAGTGGTCAAGCTGTATACTAGAAGGTAGTGGACATGTCTAGGAGTGGTCAAGCTGTATAGTAGAAGGTAGTGGACATGTCTAGGAGTGGTCAAGCTGACCTTGTGGTCTTCTGTCCCCAGACCCCGTCCCGTAGTCCGGTGTCAACGTAACGTCTGTGAGCAGCGAGAGCTGCACCCTGCTGTGTGTTGTGGACAAACTGAGTGGAGCGACTCTGTCCTGGTATAAAGGAGAGTCCAGAACCAGACCAGCACCTCGCTCTGTCTGTTGTACTAACTTTACCATAGACAGCTGCTCAGGGTTACACATATAAAGACTACATAGATATGTCTCAGCTACAACACCATGAACATTATTGTGGATCTCACAAACTGATTTCTCCGTTTATGTACTCTTTATTTCTTTTTTATGTTTAAATTTCTCTCGAGACCAACAGCGTGAGAGAGGACAAACTATGAATTTGAGATCTGCAGCAAGCGGGTTTCGAGCGTTTCCTGTCAGTAGCGGCTTGACACTCGACTTGACTCTTGAACTTCACGTGTATCGTGTACATCTCACAGGATGTTTCCTCACACGCAGGAGCTTCTGTTTCACAAGAATTAAGATAGAAGTAAACAAGAAGTAATGCAACATCTTATCTTCTTTGTGTGTGTGTGTGTGTGTGTGTGTGCGTGTGTGTGTGTGTGTGTGTGTGTGTGTGTGTGTGTGTGCGTATGTTTGTGTGTGTGTCTGTTTGTGTGTATGTAGTCTCTTAGGTTTTTTCTGTGTCATCAGAATCATTTTTTAGAGTTTATTATCTTCTCAGACGCCCGTCTCAGAGCTGGTGGCCCTACACCTGCAGTACACCTGGTTCTGTTCGGGGAATCTCTGTCGTAACAGTCAGTAGGATATCAGGGTTATACCATGGTAACAGTCAGTAGGATATCAGGGTTATACCATGGTAACAGTCAGTAGGATATCAGGGTTATACCATGGTAACAGTCAGTAGGATATCAGGGTTATACCATGGTAACAGTCAGTAGGATATCAGGGTTATACCATGGTAACAGTCAGTAGGATATCAGGGTTATATCGTGGTAACAGTCAGTAGGATATCAGGGTTATACCATGGTAACAGTCAGTAGGATATATGGGTTATACCATGGTAACAGTCAGTAGGATATCAGGGTTATACCATGGTAACAGTCAGTAGGATATCAGGGTTATACCATGGTAACAGTCAGTAGGATATCAGGGTTATACCATGGTAACAGTCAGTAGGATATCAGGGTTATACCATGGTAACAGTCAGTAGGATATATGGGTTATACCATGGTAACAGTCAGTAGGATATATGGGTTATACCATGGTAACAGTCAGTAGGATATATGGGTTATACCTTGGTAACAGTCAGTAGGATATATGGGTTATACCATGGTAAGAGTCAGTAGGATATATGGGTTATACCTTGGTAACAGTCAGTAGGATATATGGGTTATACCATGGTAACATTCAGTAGGATATATGGGTTATACCATGGTAACAGTCAGTAGGATATCAGGGTTATACCATGGTAACAGTCAGTAGGATATCAGGGTTATACCATGGTAACAGTCAGTAGGATATCAGGGTTATACCATGGTAACAGTCAGTAGGATATATGGGTTATACCATGGTAACAGTCGGTAGGATATCAGGGTTATACCATGGTAACAGTCAGTAGGATATATGGGTTATACCATGGTAACAGTCAGTAGGATTATCAGGGTTATACCATGGTAACAGTCAGTAGGATATATGGGTTATACCATGGTAACAGTCAGTAGGATATCAGGGTTATACCATGGTAACAGTCAGTAGGATATCAGGGTTATACCATGGTAACAGTCAGTAGGATATCAGGGTTATACCATGGTAACAGTCAGTAGGATATCAGGGTTATACCATGGTAACAGTCAGCAGGATATCAGGGTTATACCATGGTAACAGTCAGTAGGATATCAGGGTTATACCATGGTAACAGTCAGTAGGATATATGGGTTATACCTTGGTAACAGTCAGTAGGATATATGGGTTATACCATGGTAACAGTCAGTAGGATATATGGGTTATACCTTGGTAACAGTCAGTAGGATATATGGGTTATACCATGGTAACAGTCAGTAGGATATCAGGGTTATACCATGGTAACAGTCAGTAGGATATCAGGGTTATACCATGGTAACAGTCAGTAGGATATATGGGTTATACCATGGTAACAGTCAGTAGGATAAATGGGTTATACCATGGTAACAGTCAGTAGGATATCAGGGTTATACCATGGTAACAGTCAGTAGGATATATGGGTTATACCTTGGTAACAGTCAGTAGGATATATGGGTTATACCATGGTAACAGTCAGTAGGATATCAGGGTTATACCATGGTAACAGTCAGTAAGATATCAGGGTTATACCATGGTAACAGTCAGTAGGATATATGGGTTATACCATGGTAACAGTCAGTAGGATATATGGGTTATACCATGGTATAATGTACATAACCTTTTTATTTTAACGTATAGTGAACAACGCACCACTGATAGGTGGAGCAGGGGAGGTGGTGGGTTCTGTGAGTCAGATGAATGAGTGAGCAGCTGTCAGATGAATGAGTGAGCAGCTGTCAGATGAATGAGTGAGCAGCTGTCAGATGAATGAGTGAGCAGCTTTTAAACACAATGCTAGTGAGTGCGTTATTAGAGCTGGATTCATACTTTATATCTGCACGTATTTCTGATTATTACACAGATTTTATTTGTGATTAAAGAGCTTTAGGAAACTGATCATCTTATGTTCTTTACCTCACCAGGACAGAGCACAGACAAAATCCCATTGTCTGAATCATAGCACACTGTCTGTACCGCCATCTGGTGGCCGGACCCTGGCCCACCGGTACCCAGAGTTATGGGCGGTGTCAAGCCCCGGATCGAACCGGGTCCCGAGGGATCATAGCAAGGGTGTAACCATGGTATAGACATTGGGGGGGTCCAAATGACAGCCCTACATCCACCCCCCGGACCCATGCTGCCACCCCAGCCCCACCACCTCCACCCAGGCCACACTATATCCGTACCCAGCCTCCCTGCATCCACCCCCGGACCCATACTTCCACCCGAGCCCCACCACCTCCACCCAGGCCACATGTAAGGCTGCCCCCCCCACCTGCAAAATGTTCCCTGTTGTAACTACAAGCATGTGCTTTCTAGGGTACCGTCCATGGATGGGACTCCCATGGACGTGTGAAAGCGCATGGGAGTAGGATTCTGCGGGGAGTTGGAAAACGGCACCACACCGGGAGCCACGCCCGCTCCTCTCTCTCCCCAGACAGCGCTAACCACACGCTCCCTCCACAGTCCACAGTATATATTAAGCAGTAACTTCAAATGTAGAAAGAATGAAGAAATGGAGGCAAAAGTCCAGGCCACATACTGCACTTTATTAAGTTCATAAATATAGATCATTGATTTTTGAAATGATTAGAGTTGTCCCTCAACAAAATGAAAGGCATGATACACAACACATGATTCACGGGTGGGTGGGGTCTCAAATAAAGAGATGATTGAAGAATAAATAGTGCAGAGTGGTGTCAGGCAGTACTCATGCAGGACAGGTCACCAACTAGAAGAATCGACCGGCATTTGCGCCTCAATTGATGACATCAAATAATGTGACGTCGTCAACCGACACACCAGATGATGTCATCAGCGGTACTTCTTCCAGAGGGTATCGGAGGAAAGCCCTATAACGCAACACGCTAGCCTGGTGCCGGCGTTCCCGTGGAGAGCGCTCGCTGCGTCGCCGCCTTGGCCCAGGTCATCCGCCTCCTGGTGCAGCACCACGGCCCTCCCGATGACCGACAGCGGTCCCGACAGGGTGGCGTTCGCGGATTCCTTCTCTGCCACGATCTTCCCGTCTCGGACTGCAAAGTTACCAAAGTCCCCTGGGTGGCCGGGGTGAGGCGCCCCGTATGGGTTGTAGTGGCCGCCGGTGGCGCCGCAGCCCTCGCCGATGTCTCCGAACTGGTGGATGTGAATGGCTCTGAGGTGGGCTGCATCACCTGCACCTTCCGCTCGAAAGCCATTCATGTAAAAGTAGACGTTCAAGGGTCCTTGCGGAAGCTCCTGCTTAAAGAGAACATGGCCGTGGACCCGGGGTAGTCCCACGGCAAGACCGCTGCTGGGTTTCACTCTGCAGGCGGCGTACATGACGTCATTGTATTGGCTGAGCTCTGGTAAGGCGGCAGCATCATCGCAAGCTTGAAGCGTGGCTTGAAGTTGGACCAGCAACACCAACAGGCTGATACAGAGAGCGGGCCGCTCTGACCTGGCACACAAACACACAAGAACCCAGTGTTGGAAAGTAACTCAGTACTTTTACTCAAGTACCTTGAAAGGTCTACTTTACTTCTATAAGTATTTCTATTTTCTGCTACTTTATACTTCCACTCCACTTCAGCTCAGAGGCAAATGTTGTCCTTTTTCCTCCACTACATTGATCTGACAGCTTTAGTTACTAGTTGCTTTGCAGATTCAGATTAACAATACAAAACATAATCAGTATATTATTGTACCAATAAGGCTTTAATGGTTCCCAGGAAGAAATTCACAAGCTACCTATTAAAGTAATATATCAAATATATGAATACATTAAAATGAGCTCCACTGTTACCAGCTGCAACATTAAAGTGATGAACACATGAATGCATCCATAAATATAATCCCATAATATAATATATACATTATTCTGGAATGAGTTAGTTACATAGTTCACTAGGTTAGTTACATAGTTCACTAGGTTATTTACATAGTTCACTAGGGTAGTTACATAGTTCACTAGGTTAGTTACATAGTTCACTAGGTTAGTTACATAGTTTACTAGGTTAGTTACATAGTTAGCTAGGTTAGTTACATAGTTCACTAGGTTAGTTACATAGTTAGCTAGGTTAGTTACATAGTTAACTAAGTTAGTTACATAGTTAGCTAGGTTATTTACATAGTTCACTAGGTTATTTACATAGTTCACTAGGTTAGTTACATAGTTCACTAGGTTAGTTACATAGTTAGCTAGGTTAGTTACATAGTTCACTAGGTTAGTTACATAGTTAGCTAGGTTAGTTACATAGTTCACTAGGTTAGTTACATAGTTAGCTAGGTTAGTTACATAGTTCACTAGGTTAGTTACATAGTTAGCTAGGTTATTTACATAGTTCACTAAGTTATTTACATAGTTCACTAGGTTAGTTACATAGTTAACTAAGTTAGTTACATAGTTAGCTAGGTTATTTACATAGTTCACTAGGTTATTTACATAGTTCACTAGGTTAGTTACATAGTTCACTAGGTTAGTTACATAGTTCACTAGGTTAGTTACATAGTTAACTAAGTTAGTTACATAGTTAGCTAGGTTATTTACATAGTTAACTAAGTTAGTTACATAGTTAACTAAGTTAGTTACATAGTTAGCTAGGTTAGTTACATAGTTAGCTAGGTTATTTACATAGTTCACTAGGTTATTTACATAGTTAACTAAGTTAGTTACATAGTTAGCTAGGTTAGTTACATAGTTCACTAGGTTAGTTACATAGTTCACTAGGTTATTTACATAGTTCACTAGGTTAGTTACATAGTTAACTAAGTTAGTTACATAGTTAGCTAGGTTAGTACCAGGTTTGGAGCATGGTTAAAATGGGGAATAACCACAGTTGGGTCCTTTGTGTGCACGTTGCGGGTCTGAAGCTCGTCCGTCCGTCACAGGTTTACTGATCGGTGGTGTTGAAACCCGGAGGTGGAGTCAGGTAGTCCGGGTCCATGTGAGACCACCACGTCTCCTGGAGGTGGAGTCAGGTAGTCCGGGTCCATGTGAGACCACCACGTCTCCTGGAGGTGGAGTCAGGTAGTCCGGGTCCATGTGAGACCACCACGTCTCCTGGAGGTGGAGTCAGGTAGTCCGGGTCCATGTGAGACCACCACGTCTCCTGGCCCCGTGACTCTTTGATCAAATATTGAATTAATGCAAACTGTGTTACCGCGCACTGCGGCCGGACCCTGGCCCACTTGACCTCACACTGCGGTGAGGTCAAGTTGGGTTTTTGTCCTGTCTCCATGTCTTGTCTTTTCCTGTTGTATTTACCCTTCCTCGTGTGTCTCTGATTATCTGCTGATTGTTTCCGCCTGCTCCCTGTTTCCCTGTGTATAAGAGTCTGCGTCTCCCCGTGTCTTGTGCCAGTTTGTTCGTCTTCGTGTGATCACTCCAGCCTTACCACAGTCTTGCCACAGCGCTGTCTCTATGTTTGTATTTGGGGTTTTGTTCCGGTTCCTCCAAGAGAGAGATTTAAGTTGTAAGTTTCATATCATAGTTTAGTTCCTTAGTTAACGTTTTCGTCGCCCTTTGTTTACCTGCGGAGCGGGAGTGATTTTTAGTTCCTATTAACGTTTTATAGTCTTTTGTGTTTTCCTCCTGTTAGTGGAGTGATTATTATTTTTGTATCTTTTATAGCCGCGCTTCTTCCATTTTGGAAACGAATAGAGGTAATTTGCATAGCCTGCTTTGGTTACTCTATCTTGGAGTTTTCTTACCTGACTCCTTCAATAAAGACTTTTATTGAAGAACCCGAAAATCTGCGTCCTGTGTCCTAGCCTGGTTGTGACACTGCAACTCTTCAACCATAGGCCTCCTAATTCTCCTTTCACACAATGAAAACACAATGAAGGAAAAGATCAGATGGTACTTTATTGCTTTTACAGGTGAAAGTACAGTAAGTGCAGTACAGAGGAAATATAGCCTTAATAATATCCTATCAGTGTAAATATACTAAGTAGTATCGTATACTGTAAAGAGAATACAAAGGATTAACAATTCTCAACTAATCAAAGCCAACAAAGTCTAAAGGCCCTCTTTGTTCAGTTCAGCTTCCAGATGTTACAGGACTACGACCTTCTCACACATCCAGGACTTTAGTTTGTCACACGGTGCATCATTCCAACCGTACTTCTACACAGTCTTCTGCTCCATCATAATCATCTGGTTGATCATCTCCCCAGGAACTGAAAAGCAGAAAGAATAGAAAGTGCAGCACAGTGTTGAGGTGATACCACTCTGTCACTCTCTGAGAAGAGATGCTGCTGAATAGAGTCACCAGCCTTACCTTGAAGTCATGTTGGTACCATCCACCCACTTCCAGGTCCACTCTGGGTCTCGCTCACTCAGTCCAATCCAGTAATGACCCCCCAGTCTGCTAACATACACCTATTTCAAATAGTAATAGTATCTGTTGTCATGACAGAAGTCACAGCTGACTAAATGAAAAATGCCCCCCCCCCCCCCCCACATACACACACACACTCTGTTACCAGGGGGTATTCCAGGGGGGTATTGCACAAAACTAGGATAAGGGATTAAGCCGGGATATGTTTACGGATTTAGGTTATCCTGGCTAAATTTAGCCTCAAGTCGGTTGCATGAAAGCAGCTCACACTTATCCCGGCTAAGTTACCATGGTGATTTATTCTCCGCAGTTAGCCTGCTCCAGACCAGGCTAACAGCCAGGCTAAGCTTAATCCTAGTGATTCACCTGTATTTACACCGTCAATCCTGTGAGGAATTAATGTGTTTTACAGCATGTGGTCTTTCTAAGTATGTTGCATCACTTTAATCATCCTGAATTAAAATATTACATATATAGTCATTTCTCATTTCATTTAAATCTGTTGGCTGTTTGCAATTGCAACAGTCTTTTTATATTGATTCAAGTGTTATTACTCAGGCCAACACAGTTAAAGTCTATATTTTTTCATACTATGACACATTTACGTTTGTGTTTATGAAAGTCCGCCTTTATTACGCAACTGCAGCACATTTGGAAATGTCAACAAACAGATGAGCGCAACATGCTTATGTCCTATTTATAAAATGTATTTTAATCACACAATCGAACCTTTGCAACATGTGAAACAGCCCATTGGCTACCATGCATAATAAGCTGTTTTAAATTTCTAATTTCTAATTGCGCAGACGTGACTGAGCCCGACCCGAACCGAGCATAATTTCTAAATATCTGTCCGAACCCGACCCGGCCCGTCGGGTCCCGTCGGGTCCCGTCGGGTCCTGTCGGGCTTGGGTCGGGTATCCAATAAGGAGCTGTTCAGCGGCCGTGACGTATGAAATGCGACTTTTATCCATATTCCGATGTTCGGTGATTCTGTGAGCGATCGCGAGGTCTATTCAAGCATGCCGCTTATCCCAGCTATCATCCGACTTGACATAGCCGCGCCTTTTTATCCTGGCTCGGCAATCGTGCAACCGAATAAGCCAGGATGCGCCGAGCAGACTAGTTCAAGCCACGCTTGCTCAATTATCCTGGATTTCTTTATCCTAGTTTTGTGCAATACCCCCCAGAAAGCGGGTTATGTGAAAACTCTGTGTTTGTTAACCCTGAGATGAGGGAAACGCTGAGTTATCTGTTCCAGAATGAGAGGTAACTTAAACTCTGGGTCTGTTACTGCGCTAACTTACACTGTGAACCAAACCTGCTCGCTGGCAGGTTTACTATAAGAAACCGAGAGTTTCTACCCTTCTCCTCCCACACGAGGAAGCGGTTAAACATGGATTGCCCTTTTATTCGGAATCCGATCGACATCGAAGCCGTAATTATTCGTAATGCTTTACATCGCGAGAGAATCTTCCATCCCAGATTAGACGTCTTATCATTTCCAGAGGAATATCTTACCGCTTTTCATCCAACACTATAATTTATCTCAATCACATGTGCCAGTGCCTGCAGAAGCTCAGGGTCACCCCAGAGAGGGCATGTGACATCATTGTGGCATGTGTTGTTCTCCATAATATTGCAATTATTAGAGGAGAGCAACACCCTGCCGTACAAATCAATGACCCTGCGGATGACCATCCCATCCCTGCCGATGTCCAGGATGGAAGGGCTGCAAGGGACCTCATCGCAAGAAATTACTTTTGATTAAAACATATTCACCTGTTTCACCATGACAATGCACCCACCTCAACTGGCGTTCCAGTAATAGAATTTCGAGGTTGTTTTTGTTAATCTTCCGATCCAGGTAAACCATTTCCTTTTCTGTCTTTTGTATTGTTTTCAGGAGGTGCACCCGGTACAACTCCTTTACTGGTAACTGGGAAACATATGGACGACATTTAATTCCTACAGTTCTACATACAGATTTAACATGGTATTGACCGACAATCTCACTGTGTCAAGCTGTGCTGTGGAAGTTGATGGACCCTCCTGGTGATGCCCAGCCATGTTCTGTTGAAGGACAAGAATGTGCTAGTTTGTCCATATGCTCATCCCTTCAGTGTACATGTCAAACTCCAACTTCCACTCAAGAATGTAAATGAATATGAATGGGTAGAGCACTGCCAGTAGCTATACATAATATTAGGACACACTTCAGTAGGCCCCTCCGGATCTCTCCCTGTGGCAGCAGACAGTGTTTTCTCCTCCTCCTCCTCCTCCTCCTCCTCCTCCTCCTCCTGTTATGCAGGAAAAGATACTGTTTCAGAATACTTTGAACTACCATCTGAGGCAAGATCTGAGTATGGAATACTTACAGCTGCAGGGTTTACAGTTGTTTCAGTCGGAGGCTGAACCAGGCAGATGACACCATCCACAACTGTTGGGTGGGTGGATATATATTTGTTAAAAAGTAGGCTATATATTTATATATTAGTTTTATTTTTTTTAAAGACATAAGTGTATACTTGTATGCCCGCACAGTAATATAAATGCATTGATTTTGTGCCTTCTCCCGTCCCGCAGGAGAAAACACGTCATTTTATAGGCTATTAATAGGCCTGACCAGTGCGTCAAAAGACATGCATGTCTTTTGACGCACTGGCAGGGTGGCCAATCATCCGGCTTTAGGCCAGACTGTCTGGTTTTTCAATGCCCTGTCCGGCGTCCGGCGCAGCATCAAGCCGGACGCGTATTTGTGCTCCTTTTTGAGACAACCCCGCCGGTCATAGGTCCGCCCGCCGGTGCGGTGTGTTACCATTGCGCTTAAGTCGTTATCACAAGAAAACAGGCCTAAAAAATTATGAGCAACCACGGCCCGTACTCGGCTTACGTAGGAACCCGGGTTTTTTTTGGCTTATTTTAACTGGCCCATCCAGTTTTCTGGAGGCCCACCCACAATCAAATTCCTGGCGCCGCTAGTGTCCTGCACGCTCTCTTTCGAGAGCTTCGAGAGGTAAAACAAAAAAAAGCCAAAGGTAGACTATGAAAATCGACAATGCAACAAGGAGTGGACTGTGAAATATCTGTTTTAGTAACGTGGGACCACACGAACCCTTCACAGATTGTGAAACAGTGAAAGACTGCACGCATGCTGTCCTGGAGGATGTGGTTAGCGGAGATGCGGTGGAGAAGAACATCATGTCGTCTGAAAAATAACCTTTTGGATAACATCAACAAGATCAACAAGTTAAAACAAGCAGAGGTGATTGGCTGTCGACGAGTCAACAGACCACAGCGATGCAGCAGAGTTGTGCCGGTTCCTTGATGGAGAATATCTGAGAGATGTGCTTGGACTTCTGTTAATAACATGATCACATGTTGCTTGATGTATGGATATATCTGACCATTTCTGTTGAATGTTAATAACATGATCACATGTTGCTTGATGTATGGATATATCTGACCATTTCTGTTGAATGTTAATAACATGATCACATGTTGCTTGATGTATGGATATATCTGGCCAGTTCTGTTGAATGTTAATAACATGATCACATGTTGCTTGATGTATGGATATATCTGACCATTTCTGTTGAATGTTAATAACATGATCACATGTTGCTAGATTGATTGATTTATTTTAATTGTTTATTTGAAAAATATGAATTAAATGAATAATAAGAGTACTTGTAGCAGATTTTTACAGGTTCAAGTTGAAAGGTTTAATGTCCTTCGATCTGCCACATTAATGAAACCAGTTTTGAATGTATCTTTTGAGGTGAAGTGATTTATTGAAACACGAATACATGAAGAGTAACAGGTCTATGTAGAAATGTATGGACTGACTGCTCTTCTTTGTGTAAGATAAACACATTGTGAATAAACCCTCTCTTTGTGCGCAGTATTAAGGGTATTTTTTTTACGTTCACATTTTTAAATTTCAATATTCTGGCCCTCATAAGAAAGTAGTTGAATAGCGCTGGTATGGTGGCAATGTTTCATGTCTTGTGTTTAACCGATGGGACACTCCCAATATAGCAACATATTAGTCTTTGCTTCTATAGGCTATTGAACAGACCTATAGGATAGAATGGAAAAGAATAGAATAGAATAGACATTTAAGTGGAGGCCGACATACACAGTGTTGAAAGTTCACTTTCTACATGAACTAGTTCAGTTCATAGTTCACACATTTTAAAATGAACTAGTTCAGTTCATAGTTCATAATTCCAAATTTTGAACTAAGTTCACAGCTCCAAAAAATGAACTAGTTCAGTTCTTTTTTTCAATACGTTGCGAACTATACTCTTTTAAAATTGTTGCCACAGCCAGCAATTATTTCATTAGTTTAACACTGAAACTAGTGGCAGATTTCATCCAGTTTTGAATCCTTATCCAACCAGGATTTACATTAGCATCGAAGGGCCTTCCCCCATTGTTGTTTAAACTCCATTCAGTCCACACTAGTAGCAGTTGCAGCTTTCACCCCAACATTATATTCTCAAAAACATGAGGAAAAACTTGCTTGAATGTCCTTTTTAATAAGAAATTATAAAACAAACAGGACAGTAGTTTGTAAGGTGCAATAATTTTATCAATCTTTTATTGAGAGTCTCCTGAGCTTTTCTTTTATCTGCTGGTTTCACAGCCTCACAGTAAAAGACAGAAACAGCCTGAACAGTATTGTCAACATCTGTTCTAAGATCACCGGAGTTAAACAAAGGGACTTGAGTTCTTTTTGCAATCGGCAAATCATTAAGAAAGCAGCAGGTATTTTGGCTTCTTCTAGCCATGTTCTTAAAAGTGAATTCTCTGTGTTGCCATCAGGGCGTCGCTACGCTTTACCTGCTTGCAGAACAAACCGCCATTCCAAGTCGTTCATCCCCTCTGCAATTCGACTACTAAATGCTCCGTAGTTGTGTATGTGTATTTGTTGTTTGTATATTACTGTGTCTGTATACAAGCTGCTCAAACTAATTGCCCCTAGTGGGATTAATAAAGTTGTATTGTATTGTATAATAATTTCAAATTCCATAGCAGAACATTACAAAATAGTAATACTGGAATTCTGGAAAGAAAATTACAAACCCTCAAGACCATTCTACTGAATGGATACTACTCAACTGTCGCGCTCTCGCACTTGTTAGGCATAGAATCTGGCATAGACAAAGAAGCACACGCAACGGTTGGGCAACACTTTAGTGCTAACGGTATGTTTTTTGCCTGAACCATAGGCGTCGATTACGGGGGGGACATGTCCCCACCACTATTTATAATTTGAATTTTGTCCCCACCACTTTTAAAAATGTGCAACCCAATTGCGACCGAAAAAATCCCCACATACTCAACCGCAGCCCTTTCTCATCCCAACTACAGCGTCCGCTCGCAGAGCAGTCTACAGCGTCCATTCACTCCAATAATAACCCGGTCACGGTGATAGATTACGCTAACCATAACCATAACCCTAACCCTAACCCTAACCATAACCATAACCATAACCATAACCCTTTTTGGAGTGAATTGTTTCACAGTAGACTGCGGACGCTGTAGACTCTGCTCTGCGAGCGGACGCTGTAGACTCTGCTCGTCTCTTACCACCGCGAACGGGTTTATGAGAACCCAGATCGTTTCACACAGACGCGGGAGGGTACCTTTGGCGTCAGTATCAGACGTCTAGGGGCGTGACAAATCGTCGGTATATTACGAGTTGGGATGAGAACGGGTTGTCTGCCGAAACCGTCAAGTCTAAATCATGCGATAGGCGCGCACGATGACATCCTCACAGCATGCACACGGGCTGTGTGTGGACTCGGGTCTGCGGCTGAGTCCGCGGCCGGGTCCGTGGGTCCGGTGCTGGGTCCGCGGCTGGCGGGTCCGGTGCTCCCGTTGACAATCGCCCCCCCCCCCCCCCCCCCCCCCCCGTTGACAATCGCGCCGAATGTAGAGCATATTGTAATGCAGCGTTGAATGGATGAATAGCTTACATAAGGGTCCCCAGCACTTTTCAAACCACACTCAAGCTTATGGTTATTGTCCCCACCACTTCTAAAACCAAACTGACGCCACTGGCCTGAACCTTATTGAACGAAATTGAAAAAGAGTGAACGTGACGTTCACAGACACCAGAATGAACGCGTTCACAGTATCGTTCATCAGGCAGAAATACCGTTCGTTCGTTCAAGTTCACCAAAATTATGAACGAGTTCATGAACTTTCGTTCAATGAACGCGTTCAGGCACAACACAAAACACAAAACAACGACCGTAGGAGGAGGGGATACTGTTGGAGAGGAGCTGGGGGTTAGGGAGGTGTTGGGTGGAGAGGAGCTGGGGGTTAGGGAGGTGTTGGGTGGAGAGGAGCTGGGGGTTAGGGAGGTGTTGGGTGGAGAGGAGCTGGGGGTTAGGGAGGTGTTGGGTGGAGAGGAGCTGGGGGTTATGGAGGTGTTGGGTGGAGAGGAGCTGGGGGTCAGGGAGGTGTTGAGTGGAGAGGAGCTGGGGGTCAGGGAGGTGTTGGGTGGAGAGGAGCTGGGGGTTAGGGAGGTGTTGGGTGGAGAGGAGCTGGGGGTCAGGGAGGTGTTGGGTGGAGAGGAGCTGGGGGTTAGGGAGGTGTTGGGTGGAGAGGAGCTGGGGGTTAGGGAGGTGTTGGGTGGAGAGGAGCTGGGGGTCAGGGAGGTGTTGGGTGGAGAGGAGCTGGGGGTTAGGGAGGTGTTGGGTGGAGAGGAGCTGGGGGTTAAGGAGGTCAAGTCAATGAAACACAGAGAGATTAAGAAAGGGAAGGAGAGGAAGGTGAGAGTGAGAGGGTGAGACAGTGAGAGGGTGAGACAGTGAGAGGGTGAGACAGTGAGAGGGTGAGACAGTGAGAGGGTGAGACAGTGAGAAGAGAGGAAACTGAAGCTCCACCTCTGATTCTGATGTTGGCGTGAAGTCAAATTAATGAAAAATGGCTCTGGTAGTAGCGGTACTGTAGTAGTACTGTAGTACTGTAGTAGTACTGTAGTAGTACTGTAGTATACTATAGTACTGTAGAAATACTCTAGTAGTACTGTAGTAGTACTGTAGTATACTATAGTACTGTAGAAATACTGTAGTAGTACTGTAGTAGTACTGTAGTATACTATAGTACTGTAGAAATACTGTAGTAGTACTGTAGTAGTACTATAGTAGTACTGTAGTATACTATAGTACTGTAGAAATACTGTAGTAGTATTGTAGTAGTACTGTAGTAATACTATAGTACTATAGTACACTGCAGTATTACTACAGTAGTACTGTAGTAATACTGTAGTGTACTATACTACTATAGTATTACTACAGTAGTACTGTAGTAATACTATAGTAGTACTGTAATAATACTATAGTAGTACTGTAGTAGTACTATAGTAGTACTGTAGTAGTGTAGTGGTACTGTAGTAGTAATGTAGTTGTATTATAGTAGTGCTGTACTATAATACTTAAGCAGTACTGTAGTAGTAGTACACAGTAGTACACTGCATTTATTTACACACTTTTTTTGTATGAATTTTTGTTTTTATACTGTCTCTGGGCCACTTTATACTGCAACTATAATACCTTTATTATATTATACTAAACTATTATTATTATACTATTATCATACATTTAATACTATTATTATATTAGACTGTACATTACACCATTCTTAGACTATTATCATACAAACACTTACTTACTGTATTGTGTGTTTGCTATTTGTCCTGTTTGTGTTCTGGTTGTCCGCACTCTGGCACTACTTTGTATTGTATTGTATCTTATCTCTATCTTGGCTGTCTCTATCTCTATCTCTTTGCTGCTGTGCTGTAACACACACATTTACCCCCGGGGGATCAATAAAGTGCTATCTATCTTACTATAGTACTATATAGTGGTACTGTATTAGTACTGTAGTACTTTAGTAGTACTGTAATTATACTATAGTAGTACTGTACTAGTACTGTAGTACTTTAGTAGTACTGTAGTAGTACTGTAGTACTTTAGTAGTACTGTAATTGTACTATAGTAGTACTGTAGTAGTACTGTAGTAGTAGTACAGTAGTAGTACTGTAGCAGTACTGTAGTAGTACTGTAGTACTACTACAGTACTAATCTCTTCATCTGTAGTGAGAGAGGACACAATGAAAACACAATGAAGGAAAAGATCAGATGGTACTTTATTGCTTTTACAGGTGAAGTACAGTAAGTGCAGTACAGAGGAAATATATCCTTAATAATATCCTATCAGTGTAAATATACTAAGTAGTATCGTATACTGTAAAGAGAATACAAAGGATTAACAATTCTCAACTAATCAAAGCCAACAAAGTCTAAAGGCCCTCTTTG
>JAOPHQ010004565.1:40000-110000 GCA_030340625.1 Merluccius polli
TTTGCAGCTCCTCAATATTGACTGATGACATAAATGTATGTTTTGATGACCATGTGTCATATTATTAACTTATTTTATTACTGATTGTTGATGTATTTTAAATCCTCTAAAAGGGTCTTACCAGATCTTCTCTTCCTGGTCACCTTGGTGTGGAAAGACATGTCCTCATGTTCCTCAGTGAGTCCAGAGTCCAGTTCATGGATGGTGGCCATGGTTCCTCTCTGGACAGCTTCCACTGCTTTCATGCTTCAGCTCTGCTATATGAGCTGGAAAACACATCACATGGTTTAATTCTGACCAATCATCTGCTTTCATTCTGAACCATCACTGTCAGCACACAGTTTTCTTCTACTTTTATCAGATGCCATCATTTTACACACACACACACACACACACACACATGCACACACGCACACACACAAACACATACACACACTAATACACCCACACATAATTTTCCATATGATATATAGAAGATACGTGATTTATATAGAATATATATCACATCGTATAAAGATACAATGATCTTCAGTGAGAAACTGAAACGTGACCTCAGAGATCAGAAGGTCTCAGTCTTCACTGTCTCCACTGTATCCTAGAAGGTAGTGGACATGTCTAGGAGTGGTCAAGCTGTATACTAGAAGGTAGTGGACATGTCTAGGAGTGGTCAAGCTGTATCCTAGAAGGTAGTGGACATGTCTAGGAGTGGTCAAGCTGTATACTAGAAGGTAGTGGACATGTCTAGGAGTGGTCAAGCTGTATACTAGAAGGTAGTGGACATGTCTAGGAGTGGTCAAGCTGTATACTAGAAGGTAGTGGACATGTCTAGGAGTGGTCAAGCTGTATACTAGAAGGTAGTGGACATGTCTAGGAGTGGTCAAGCTGTATACTAGATTAAGGTAGTGGACATGTCTAGGAGTGGTCAAGCTGTATACTAGAAGGTAGTGGACATGTCTAGGAGTGGTCAAGCTGTATACTAGAAGGTAGTGGACATGTCTAGGAGTGGTCAAGCTCTACACTAGAAGGTAGTGGACATGTCTAGGAGTGGTCAAGCTGTATACTAGAAGGTAGTGGACATGTCTAGGAGTGGTCAAGCTGTATACTAGAAGGTAGTGGACATGTCTAGGAGTGGTCAAGCTGTATACTAGAAGGTAGTGGACATGTCTAGGAGTGGTCAAGCTGTATACTAGAAGGTAGTGGACATGTCTAGGAGTGGTCAAGCTGTATACTAGAAGGTAGTGGACATGTCTAGGAGTGGTCAAGCTGTATACTAGAAGGTAGTGGACATGTCTAGGAGTGGTCAAGCTGTATACTAGAAGGTAGTGGACATGTCTAGGAGTGGTCAAGCTGTATACTAGATTAAGGTAGTGGACATGTCTAGGAGTGGTCAAGCTGTATACTAGAAGGTAGTGGACATGTCTAGGAGTGGTCAAGCTGTATACTAGAAGGTAGTGGACATGTCTAGGAGTGGTCAAGCTCTACACTAGAAGGTAGTGGACATGTCTAGGAGTGGTCAAACTGTATACTAGAAGGTAGTGGACATGTCTAGGAGTGGTCAAGCTGTATACTAGAAGGTAGTGGACATGTCTAGGAGTGGTCAAGCTGTATACTAGAAGGTAGTGGACATGTCTAGGAGTGGTCAAGCTGTATACTAGAAGGTAGTGGACATGTCTAGGAGTGGTCAAGCTGTATACTAGAAGGTAGTGGACATGTCTAGGAGTGGTCAAGCTGTATACTAGAAGGTAGTGGACATGTCTAGGAGTGGTCAAGCTGTATAGTAGAAGGTAGTGGACATGTCTAGGAGTGGTCAAGCTGTACACTAGAAGGTAGTGGACATGTCTAGGAGTGGTCAACCTGACCTTGTGGTCTTCTGTCCCCAGACGCCGTCCCGTAGTCCGGTGTCAACGTAACGTCTGTGAGCAGCGAGAGCTGCACCCTGCTGTGTGTTGTGGACAAACTGAGTGGAGCGACTCTGTCCTGGTATAAAGGAGAGTCCAGAACCAGACCAGCACCTCGCTCTGTCTGTTGTACTAACTTTACCATAAACAGCTGCTCAGGGTTACACATATAAAGACTACATAGATATGTCTCAGCTACAACACCATGAACATTATTGTGGATCTCATAAACTGATTTCTCCCTTTATGTACTCTTTATTTCATTTTATGTTTAAATTTCTCTGTAGACCAACAGCGTGAGAGAGGAGGACAAACTATGAATTTGAGATCTGCAGCAAGAGGGTTTCCTGTCAGTAGCGTTGGTTCCCAGACTCTTGTACTTCACGTGTATCGTGTAGATCTCACAGGATGTTTCCTCACACGCAGGAGCTTTATTCATCTTCTGATCATCATTTCATCATCTGCACCGCTGTGTCTTCAGATATGTATCAGGGCTAATCATGATATCTGTGACACATACACATTTTCTGTTTCCATGAGAAGTAAGATAGCAGTAAACAAGAAGTAATGCAACATCTTATCTTCATTGTGTGTGTGTGTGTGTGTGCTTATGTTTGTGTGTATGTAGTCTCTTAGGTTTTTTCTGTGTAATCAGAATCATTTTTTAGATGTGAGTTTAATATCTATGAGCACTGAGCAGCTGTCAGATGAATGAGTGAGCAGCTTTTAAACACGATGCTAGTGAGTGCGTTATTAGCGCTGGATTCATACTTTATATCTGCACGTATTTCTGATTATTACACAGATTTTATTTGTGATTAAACTTAATTGTCTGAAAAAAGTAAGATTATAAACTGAAGTTACACTCAACTACATATAACTATTAACATTATTGACTTTAGAATCAGTGAAGTGTGGGAGAATACAGTACAGCCACTTTCCATCCCCTCAGTCATGAACGGTTTGAGATGTTTGACAAGATCTTTGCAGTTTTTTGAAGTACTGAATGTTTCCACTCCATTTAACTCATGACATTGTTCTCAGAACTCAGCGGCTGGGTCCAACCGCCCAAACCAGGTCGCTCTGGGACCACAACTCACCCAACTAGAGGCCACAAACCATGCAGAACAAACTACTCTTTTTCTAGTAACAATCACAGATGACGTGTAGCCTTTGTCGTTTTTCTCTTCAAAGTTGTGTTTGACCACTTAAAACCACCATAACCAGATAATCCAGTGTCCAGTATGTTGAAACCTCCCCATCATGTTTGCAATCATGATGGTAGGTAAGAGAGGGTTTCACAGGAAATAGGTCCACTGCCTTCAATCATAGCACACTGTCTGTACCGCCATCTGGTGGCCGGATGGTGCAACTGCGCCGTACGGGTTCTCCAGATATTCACCTGTCTGTGTCTCATCATGTCGGTATTGTCATTTCTGCATTGGTTTGCATTGGATTTAGTGTTTTAATTCGGAGACTCTGCCTAAAGCTATCTCTACTAAAACCTCTTCGTCTTTGCTCTGCTTCACCTAATTGGCACCAGATCCTGACCCAGGCCCTCATCACATGTTGTGCTATAGGGCCCTATAGTGCTGCAGGGCTACCAGCTGATGATGCACTAGGTGGGGTTCACACTAAAACATAACATTTAGTTCAGAAGTTAAATCTTCCATGATTCTGTGTTCCGGCTTGATCCACTCTGACCCAGTAGCATCCACATTGAGTATTCACGTCCACAACAACCTCACAGGTGTCATCTTTCTTGTGGTACCAAGATGAACCTGGAAGCCCTTGCCGTTGTGGAGATGGAGGCGCACCACCGGCCGGCGTACGTCCCCCCAGATGCCCGGCCAACAGAGTCGGACCATTATGGGCTTCAGTGTTACATCCTCCCCCGTGGGCCCCGCCGTAGGGTTCACACTGAGCCTCCTGGAAAACCATTTCCTTTGGCTCTAATAGCTGCGTATCCGTTTCTCCTCACTCGGTATAACCTGCTGTCCCCATCTGTCATAAAGTATGGGAATGCCACAGCTGCGTCCGGGCGCACCGGCTGACCATCAATGGCCATCGCTTGGTTCAAGCCCACACACGTCCCCACTAAGCTACGAAACCCTGGCCCACCGGTACCCAGAGTTATGGGCCGTGTCAAGCCCCGGATCGAACCGGGTCCCGAGGGATCATAGCAAGGGTGTAACCATGGTATAGACATTGGGGGGGTCCAAATGACAGCCATACATCCACCCCCCGGACCCATGCTGCCACCCCAGCCCCACCACCTCCACCCAGGCCACACTATATCCGTACCCAGCCTCCCTGCATCCACCCCCGGACCCATACTTCCACCCGAGCCCCACCACCTCCACCCAGGCCACATGTAAGGCTGCCCCCCCCAACTGACAACAAGGGCAAGGGGATGGGGTGGAATACGGGGGGGGGGGGGGGGGGGGACAGGACAGCAGTTATGGGTAGGAGAGATCGTAGGCTTGGGAGAAGAGGAAGGTTTTCAGACGGGATTTGAATGTGAGGAGTGAGGGTGAGTCGCGGACAGGTTGGGGGAGAGAGTTCCAGAGTCGGGGTGCTGTGCGGGAGAAGGCTCTGTCGCCGAAGGATTTGAGTTTAGATCTGGGTAGTGTGAGGGAGCGAGTGGAGGAGGATCGGAGGGCACGGGTGGGGCGGTGGGGGACGAGGAGGTCAGACAGGTAGGGGGGGGCTAGGTGGTGGAGGGCTTTAAAGGTGAGGAGGAGTATCTTGAAAGTGATGCGCTGTTTGATGGGGAGCCAGTGGAGAGAGTGGAGAATGGGAGTGATGTGTTCACGGGCCCGGGTGTGGGTAAGGAGGCGGGCAGCAGAGTTCTGGACCAGTTGTAGTCTATGGAGGGAATGAGAGGTGATGCCAGTGAGGAGGGAGTTGCAGTAGTCGAGACGGGAGGAGATGAAGGCGTGGATGAGAGATTCAGCAGCAGGGGGGGAGAGGCAGTGTCTGATTTTAGCGATGCGGCGGAGGTGGAAGTAAGAGGTCTTGACGATGGAGCTGACGTGGGGATCAAAGGATAGGGTGGGGTCCAGGATAACGCCGAGATTGCGTGCCAGGGGGGAGGGTGTGATGGTCGAGGTGCCGATGGTGAGTGAGATGGGTCCGGTTTTGTTGAGGGTGGATTTGGTGCCTATGAGGAGGAGCTCTGTTTTATCGCTGTTGAGTTGGAGGAAGTTGTGGGCCAGCCATGATTGTATTGTAGCGACGGAGGTTTCGATGTGGGTGAGGGGAGGGTTTTGGGTGGATTTGGTGCTGATGTATATCTGGGTGTCGTCGGCATAACAGTGGAAGTCCAGGTTGAGTGAGCGGATGATGTGACCAAGGGGGAAGAGGTAACAGATGAAGAGGAGGGGTCCGAGGACTGAGCCTTGCGGGACCCCCTGCGTGACTGGGGAGAGGGTGGATGTGTGACCAGAGAGGGAGACGAACTGTTGCCTGTTGGGGAGGTAGGAGGTGAGCCAGTCGAGTGCAGTGCCCTCAACACCCTGTTGGCGCAGCCTGTGAAGGAGGATGGAGTGGTTCACAGTGTCAAAGGCTGCGCTGAGGTCGAGGAGTAACAGGATGTTGAGGGCACCGGAGTCAGCAGAGGTGAGGAGATCGTTTATGACTTTGACAAGGGCGGTTTCGGTGCTGTGGAGTATTCTGCGGGGAGTTGGAAAACGGCACCACACCGGGAGCCACGCCCGCTCCTCTCTCTCCCCAGACAGCGCTAACCACACGCTCCCTCCACAGTCCACAGTATATATTAAGCAGTAACTTCAAATGTAGAAAGAATGAAGAAATGGAGGCAAAAGTCCAGGCCACATACTGCACTTTATTAAGTTCATAAATATGGATAATTGATTTTGAAATGATTAGAGTTGTCCCTCAACAAAATGAAAGGCATGATACACAACACATGATTCACGGGTGGGTGGGGTCTCGAATAAAGAGATGATTGAAGAATAAATAGTGCCGAGTGGTGTCAGGCAAGTACTCATGCAGGACAGGTCACCAACTAGAAGAATCGACCGGCATTTGCACCTCAATTGATGACATCAAATAATGTGACTTCATCAACCAACACACCAGATGATGTCATCAGCGGTACTTCTTCCAGAGGGTATCGGAGGAAAGCCCTATAACGCAACACGCTAGCCTGGTGCCGGCATTCCCGTGGAGAGCGCTCGCTGCGTCGCCGCCTTGGCCCAGGTCATCCGCCTCCTGGTGCAGCACCACGGCCCTCCCGATGACCGACAGCGGTCCCGACAGGGTGGCGTTCGCGGATTCCTTCTCTGCGACGATCTTCCCGTCTCGGACTGCAAAGTTACCAAAGTCCCCTGGGTGGCCGGGGTGAGGCGCCCCGTACGGGTTGTAGTGGCCGCCGGTGGCGCCGCAGCCCTCGCCGATGTCTCCGAACTGGTGGATGTGAATGGCTCTGAGGTGGGCTGCATCACCTGCACCTTCCGCTCGAAAGCCATTCATGTAAAAGTAGACGTTCAAGGGTCCTTGCGGAAGCTCCTGCTTAAAGAGAACATGGCCGTGGACCCGGGGTAGTCCCACGGCAAGACCGCTGCTGGGTTTCACTCTGCAGGCGGCGTACATGACGTCATTGTATTGGCTGAGCTCTGGTAAGGCGGCAGCATCCTCGCAAGTTTGAAGCGTGGCTTGAAGTTGGACCAGCAACACCAACAGGCTGATACAGAGAGCGGGCCGCTCTGACCTGGCACACAAACACACAAGAACCCAGTGTTGGAAAGTAACTCAGTACTTTTACTCAAGTACCTTGAAAGGTCTACTTTACTTCTATAAGTATTTCTATTTTCTGCTACTTTATACTTCTACTCCACTTCAGCTCAGAGGCAAATGTTGTCCTTTTTCCTCCACTACATTGATCTGACAGCTTTAGTTACTAGTTGCTTTGCAGATTCAGATTAACAATACAAAACATAATCAGTATATTATTGTACCAATAAGGCTTTAATGGTTCCCAGGAAGAAATTCACAAGCTACCTATTAAAGTAATATATCAAATATATGAATACATTAAAATGAGCTCCACTGTTACCAGCTGCAACATTAAAGTGATGAACACATGAATGCATCCATAAATATAATCCCATAATATAATATATACATTATTCTGGAATGAGTTAGTTACATAGTTCACTAGGTTAGTTACATAGTTAACTAGGTTAGTTACATAGTTCACTAGGTTAGTTACATAGTTAGCTAGATTACATAGTTCACTAGGTTAGTTACATAGTTCACTAGGTTAGTTAGTTACATAGTTCACTAGGTTAGTTACATAGTTAGCTAGGTTAGTTACATAGTTCACTAGGTTAGTTGCATAGTTCACTAGGTTAGTTACATAGTTAACTAAGTTAGTTACATAGTTCACTAGGTTAGTTACATAGTTCACTAGGTTAGTTACATAGTTAACTAAGTTAGTTACATAGTTCACTAGGTTAGTTACATAGTTAGCTAGGTTAGTTACATAGTTCACTAGGTTAGTTACATAGTTCACTAGGTTAGTTACATAGTTAACTAAGTTAGTTACATAGTTCACTAGGTTAGTTACATAGTTCACTAGGTTAGTTACATAGTTCAGTAGGTTAGTTACATAGTTAGCTTGGTTAGTTACATAGTTCACTAGGTTAGTTACTTAGTTAACTAAGTTAGTTACATAGTTCACGAGGTTAGTTACATAGTTCACTAGGTTAGTTACATAGTTAGCTTGGTTAGTTACATAGTTCACTAGGTTAGTTACATAGTTAACTAAGTTAGTTACATAGTTAGCTTGGTTAGTTACATAGTTCACTCGGTTAGTTACATAGTTCACTAGGTTAGTTACATAGTTAACTAAGTTAGTTACATAGTTCACTAGGTTAGTTACATAGTTCATTAGGTTAGTTACATAGTTAACTAAGTTAGTTACATAGTTAGCTAGGTTAGTACCAGGTTTGGAGCATGGTTAAAATGGGGAATCACCACAGTTGGGTCCTTCGTGTGCATGTTGCGGGTCTGAAGCTCGTCCGTCCGTCACGGGTTTACTGATCGGTGGTGTTGAAACCCGGAGGTGGAGTCAGGTAGTCCGGGTCCATGTGGGACCACCACGTCTCCTGGAGGTGGAGTCAGGTAGTCCGGGTCCATGTGAGACCACCACGTCTCCTGGAGGTGGAGTCAGGTAGTCCGGGTCCATGTGAGACCACCACGTCTCCTGGCCCCGTGACTCTTTGATCAAATATTGAATTAATGCAAACTGTGTGTAACACCGCGCAGGGCCGGACTAACGCACAGGCTAGATATGGCTGCAGCCTAGGGGCCCCACGTGTGCCAGCCTGCCAGGGGACCCCCGATTGGCCAGAAATTTTTGTTAAAAAAAATTAACATTTACCCGTCGACAATCGCGGCCCCCGTCAACAATCGCCCCCCCCCCCCCCCCCTTCAACAATCGCGCACCACCGCCCCCCCCCCCCCCCACGACAGTCCACTGGGCGCGCACTTTGGAAGGCTCAAGACCTTACTGCATATCCTAGAAGTAGCCTGGTGGCCTACCATCAGGAAAGATGTGTGGCAACATGTCAAACAATGCACCATCTGTCAGCAGTACAAACCAGACAACAAGAAACCTGCTGGGTTGTTACAGTCAACTGAAGTGGAAGAGCCCGGGTATATGCTGGGAATGGACTTCATGGGACCATTACTGCAGAGCAAGAACGGGAACCTTTACCTCCTGGTAGTAGTGGATTACTAAACCCGATGGATTGAACTATTTCCTATGCGGGATAGTAAAGCTCCCCGCTTATGCCAGCTGCTGCAAGATGAGATACTAACCCAGTGGGGTGTGCCTAAATACATAGTTTCAGACCGAGGACCACAGTTCACTAGTCAGCTTCTCAAATCCCTCTGTAAGAAGTGGGGAATCATACAGAAGCAGACAACAAGCTCCCATCCACAGACCAACTTAACTGAACGGGTCAATCGGAATCTGAAGACTATGATTGCCTCCTATGTAGGAGAACATTGTGAGGATTGGGATAAGTGGTTGTCGGAGTTTCGGTTCACCATGAACAACAACCAACATGCAACCACAGGATGGAGGGCAGAACTTGCCCTTGGGAGACACCTCGTCCAAGGTGTCTCTGAGTCTAGGACAGGACAGAGGAGGACAGAAGAAATCAGCTCTTACAGAACCACATCCTCTCTAAACATAACACATAACATTATCGTACAATTATCACAATTACCACCATTATTATTATTATTATTATTTTGAGTAGTAGTAATATTATTAGTTATATGTATTGTTACTATGTTCATTTTTTTAAATTATTATTATTATTATTATTATTATCATCATTATTATTATTATTATTATTATTATATGATAATAATAATATTATCATTGTTATTATTGTTATTATTATCATTATCATCATCATCATCATCATCATCATCATCATCATTATTATTATTATTATTTGCATCATTATTATGAATATTATTCGCATAATTATTATTATTATTATCATTATTATTATTATATGATAATAATATTATTATCATTGTTATTATTATTATTATTTTTATTATCGTTATTATTATTATTATTATCATTTGCATCATTATTATTAATATTATTAGCATTATTATTATTATTATTATTATTATTATTATTATTATTATTATTATTATTATTATTATTATCATCATCATCATCATCATCATTACTATTACCGCTGTTTCTCTCAGTCCGTATAATAGCCTATAGGCTACAGATAAATTATTCATGATCTCGAGAAAAACTCCTTGGTTTGGTCGTGATAAAGCAAAATTAAGTTGTTATTACAAATTTCATGACAAATGACTCGAATGGTTATGATGAGATAAAGAATTAATGATGGCAGGACCATGACAAAACCAAGTTGGCTTTGAGTTTGCTCAAATGAAACTGTAATCTGTAAATGTTGATCCAACTTTTACATGAGATAAATGATTTGGCTTAAAAAGTGCCGGTCCTCAGATGGTTTACGGGGAATGACGAAGTCCTCACAGAAGGTAATGTATGCAGAGACAGTCTCTGTTAGCTCGTCAATGTCCTCACAGAAGGTAATGTATGTAGAATTACATGCAGTACCGGTTGTCGCCACAAGAGTGGAGTGTTTCCCCTTTTTGAATGCAGTACCGGTTGTCGCCACAAGAGTGGAGTGTTTTTCCTTTTTGAATGCAGTACCGGTTGTCGCCACAAGAGTGGAGTGTTTCCCCTTTTTGAATGCAGTACCGGTTGTCGCCGCAAGAGTGGAGTGTTTCCCCTTTTTGAATGCAGTACCGGTTGTCGCCACAAGAGTGGAGTGTTTACCCTTTTTATATGCAGTACCGGTTGTCGCCACAAGAGTGGAGTGTTTACCCTTTTTATATGCAGTACCGGTTGTCGCCACAAGAGTGGAGTGTTTACCCTTTTTGAATTTATTTTCATTGCTTTATTTACACACTTCATAATAATATTGTGTGATGCCCTATATTGTGTGATAACTTTGTGCAGGTCACCAATTAGATGTGTTGGTTCACTTCATGTCTCGTGGATGTTTTAAATTTCCACTCGTGACGTTGCTATCATCCTAGCTCTAGAATGACGAGCCGGTCACGTCATTGTGCATTTTACATGCAGTACCGGTTGTCGCCACAAGAGTGGAGTGTTTACCCTTTTTTAGTGCCGTACCGGTTGTCGCCTCTAGAGTGGAGTGTTTAGCCTTTTTGAATAGGCTCTGTGCACAACTCGCGTGACGTACTTCCGTTTTCCCCGGTTGTCGGCAGAAGAGTTTCCGGTTTTCTTCCTGCTTCACTACAACAGCGGTGAATATGAATCAAAACGAACAAATGAGAGCTGTAACTGTACGAAAGAAGAAAAAAAATAACATGAGGGATGGATATAAGTTGCAGAAGGTTTTAGGGGGCTCAAATGAGCATTGTTGTGTGCCACTGTGTACTGGATCGAGTCGGTATAATACCGAACTCAGCTTCCACCGGTTTCCTAAACATACTGGCCACCGTACACAGTGGCTTCACAAGATCCGCAGAACCGGGTTTACCATTACTCCGCATACAAAGGTCTGCAGCCGTCATTTCACCAAGGACCAGATCCGCACCACTGCAAAAGGAAGACGGTTTTTAACTGCCAACGCCATACCAACCTTGTTCGAGTGGAACGCTTACAGCAACGAGACGCGGGCCGGTGTTTGGGAGCGCCGCACTCGTCCGACATCGAGTCCGGAACCTGGCCCGGCGGAGACCGAGGGGGAGATTGTGGATATGGTCCCGATGCCCATAGACCACGATTACGTGGTCTATGGATTTATGATCTATGATCTATGGTCTATATCTATGATCTATGGTCTATATACATTTCTAATGTATATAGACCATAGGTCTGTCAAAGTTACATTTTCTGTTTTGAATGCTATTTTGTGCAAAGTAATGTACTTCATATGTGAACAAAATACTGCATGTTTTCAGCAGTTATTCACTCATGACAGATGCTAGTTTATGATGTCATAATCACTCAGCAGGTGTGGTACTTACTGGTGAGAAGCACACAGTTTTTCACTGTCACTTTGTGGCCAATATTTGAACCTTTTGGTGTTTTTTGCATACTATGTTATTTGTGTAATTCAAGTGTGTATAGATCGGCGAAGGTAATGTTAGGTAACCAGAATATGAATAAATGTATTGTTGATACTGCCCGGATGTCTGCTGAGTCTACTTCTCATTCAATGGACCCAAAAATCAACTCACTACATTCAATGTTGCATCATAAATTTATACCAGTAAATAAACATTTACATTACATTTCATTAGAAATGTATATAGACCATAGATCATAGATATAGACCATAGATCATAAATCCATAGACCACGTAATCGTGGTCTATGGGCATCGGGACCATATCCACAATCTCCTCCTCGGTCTCCGCCGGGCCAGGTTCTGGACTCGATGTCGGACGAGTGCGGCGCTCCCAAACAGCGGCCCGCGTCTCGTTGCTGTAAGCGTTCCACTCGAACAAGGTTGGTATGGCGTTGGCAGTTAAAAACCGTCTTCCTTTTGCAGTGGTGCGGATCTGGTCCTTGGTGAAATGACGGCTGCAGACCTTTGTATGCGGAGTAATGGTAAACCCGGTTCTGCGGATCTTGTGAAGCCACTGTGTACGGTGGCCAGTATGTTTAGGAAACCGGGGGAAGCTGAGTTCGGTGTTATACCGACTCGATCCAGTACACAGTGGCACACAACAATGCTAATTTGAGCCCCCTACAACCTTCTGCAACTTATATCCATCCCTCATGTTATTTTTTCTTCTTCTTTCGTACAGTTACAGCTCTCATTTGTTCGTTTTGATTCATATTCACCGCTGTTGTAGTGAAGCAGGAAGAAAACCGGAAACTCTTCTGCCGACAACCGGGGAAAACGGAAGTACGTCACGCGAGTTGTGCACAGAGCCTATGCAGTACCGGTTGTCGCCACAAGAGTGGAGTGTTTACCCTTTTTGGATGCAGTACCAGTTGTCGCCACAAGAGTGGAGTGTTTACCCTTTTTTAATTTATTTTCATTGCTTTATATACACAATTCATAATAATGTAATGTTGTAAAATGTAGTATTTTATAGAAACTTGTAGTAATATTAGAACAGAATATGTCGAGCTAACAGAGACTGTCTCTGTGTAACGGAGTAAATAATGTCCTTTGTAGTTATTGTTGAATCCTGTATCATTGGGTCAAGTCTCTTATTTTATAATATTTTTATATGTCCTCACCGAAGGTAATGTATGCAGAGACAGTCTCTGTTAGCTCGTCAATGTCCTCACTGAAGGTAATGTATGCAGAGACAGTCTCTGTTAGCTCGTCAATGTCCTCACAGAAGGTAATGTATGGCAAGGCAAGGCAGCTTTATTTATATAGCGCATTTCATACACAATGGCAACTCAATGCTCTTTACATAAAACAAACATTTAACAGTAAGAAATACAAATTTAAATTTTATAAAATTAAAAAAAAATTAAAAAAATAAAAACAACTACAGAAGAATAGAAAGAGAAAGAAATAAAATACTATAATAGAGCAGCATAAAATAATGATTTAAAAGGACATATTGCAAATGAAAGATTACAATTTAAAGTGCTTTGAGCGAGCTCAATCATAAGCACAGGAGAAGAGAAGTGTTTTTAACCTGGATTTAAAAATGTTCACAGTTGGGGCTGATTTCAGTTCAGCTGCTAGTTTGTTCCAGTGTTGTGCAGCATAACAGCTAAAAGCTGCTTCACCATGTTTAGTTTGAACTCTGGGCTCCACTATCTGACCTGAGTCAGTAGATTTCAGAGCCCTACTGGGTTTGTATTCTACTAAGATGTCATTCATGTATTCTGGACCTAAACCATTCAGTGATTTGTAGACCAGTAGCAGAACTTTAAAATCTATTCTATAGCTGACTGGGAGCCAGTGTAAAGACTTTAGATCTGGAGTAATGTGCTCTTTGTTCTGGTTAAAACTCGAGCTGCAGCATTCTGAATGAGCTGCAGCTGTTTAATGATTTTTGTGGGAGTCCAGTCAGAAGACTGTTACAGTAGTCGAGTCTACTGGAGATGAAAGCATGAATCAACTTCTCCTGGTCTGTTTGAGACATAAAACCCTTCACTCTGGATATGTTCTTAAGATGATAGAAGGCTGTTTTATTGATGGATTTGTTATGACTGCTGAAGGTCAAATCTGAGTCTATCAGCACGCCAAGGTTTCTGACTTGGTCCCTAGTTTTTAGAGAGAGTGACTCGAGATGTTTACTGACGGCAATCCTCTTCTCTTTATTGCCAAAAACAATTACCTCAGTTTTGTCTACCCTAACCCTAACCCTGATTTAATTGAAGGACATTTTGGTTACCAATGTGTTACTTGCTCTAAACAGTGACACAATGACTGTATTGGACTGTAGTCATCTGAGGACAGTGCTATGTATATCTGCGTGTCATCTGCATAACTGTGATAGTCTACATTAGAGTTCTGCAGAACTTGACCCAAAGGCAGCATATATAGACTGAACAGAAGGACCTGAACCATTCTAGGACTGTTCCGCTGAGTACTGCCCAAGTTTCCAACCTGTTCAACAATATACTGTGATCCACAGTGTCAAATGAAGCACTGAGATCCAACAGGACCAGAACTGACACCTTGCCCGAGTCAGTGTTTAACCTAATATCATTTAACACTCTAATAAGAGCTGTTTCTGTACTGTGGTGAGGTCGGAAGCCTGATTGAAATTTGTCAAAAAGGCCACTGGAATCCTTCTCAGCTGCCGAAACACTAATTCATGCCTTCATCACCTCCAGACTTGACTACTGCAATAGCATCCTGTATGGTCTCCCCTCCACTGTTCTTCAAAAACTGCAATAATGTTCAAAACTCTGCTGCTCGACTGCTCACCCACACCCCCTCCAGAGAACACATCACGCCCATCCTCCGTCAACTTCACTGGCTCCCCGTAAAACAACGCATACATTTCAAGATCCTCCTCACCACCTACAAAGCCCTAAACAACCTTGCCCCTTCATACCTGACAGATCTCCTCCATCGCCCCACTCACCCCCACCGAACACGCTCCACTGCTGCCAACACCCTCACCCCCATCACCAGGACCAAATACCGCACCATAGGGGACAGAGCCTTTGCCATCGCCGCCCCTACCCTCTGGAACTCCATCCCCCTGGCCATCCGCAACTCTGATTCACTGCCGTCTTTCAAAAACCACCTCAAAACCCATCTCTTCAACATCACTTACAACACCTGACAAATCACTCCCTCTCTTTTCTTTTTTTCCCTATCTACTCCCTGTGTATTGTTGTTTTTGAGTATCTGTATGTGTTTGTATGCATGTATGTTTGTATCCTTTTGCTGTGTGTTTTTGTAAAGCGTCTTTGGGTACCCAGAAAAGCGCTATAAAAAACCTATGTATTATTATTATTATTAAGAAATTGCTGAGTTGATTAAAAACCACTTTCTCAACGATCTTGGCTATAAAAGGAAGATTTGAGATAGGTCTGTAGTTGGTTAACATGGAAGCATCCAGCGTTCTCTTTTTTAAGAGTGGCTTAATGGCAGCTACTTTTAGGGATTTAGGAAACGTGCCCGATTGGAGTGAGCTATTTAGTATTTGTCGCGAATCTATTTGGACAGAGTTCACAATAGTTTTTAGTCTGATGGCATTGTGTCAAGACAGCATGTTGATGGTTTTAGATGCTGAACTGTTTCCTCTATGGTTTTGTGGTCATCTGTATTAAATTCTGACATCACAGTTGAGTTATTCCTGGGAGGTCTTAGGGATTGCGTTATTTTATTGTTTTGTTGATTTGCGTTAATATTTAACCTTATGGACTGGATTTTTTCACTGAAAAAGCAAGCAAATTCATTGCATTTTGCTGTGGAAAGGAGTTCTGGAGATATCTGTTTAGGGGGGTTTGTCAGCTTCAACCATAGCAAATAGAGTGCGAGTGTTGTTGATGTTCTTATTAATAATTTCAGAAAAGTGTCGCTGTCTAGCCTTGACTAACTCATAGTTAAAATTACAAAGACTTATTTTGTAGAGGTCATGGTGAATTTGAAGTTTAGTTTTTCTCCACTTACACTCTGCTTTCCTGCATTCTGTTTTTAAAGCCTTTACCATCATAGTGTTCCTCCATGGTGTTTTCTTTCTGATCAAGGTTGTCTTAGTTTTAATAGGTGCAACAGCATCCATGACATTTGAGATTATCCAGTTAAATTTATCTAGGAGTTCATCAACTGACTCTGCACTCACAGTTGGTGACATAGCTATAGCCTCCATAAACTTTGCACTGGTATTCCCATTTATGTACCTTCTCTTAACAGACACAGAGGTTAACTGAACATTTGGAATGATCTGTAAGTCAAAGAACACACAGCAATGATCAGAAAGAGCCAAGTCCTTAACATCAACAGAAGAAATGTTAACACCTTTAGAGATAACCAGATCCAGAGTGTGGCCTCGAGTGTGCGTGGGCCCTTTCACATGTTGCAAGAGGCCAAAAGTGTCAAGTAGAGCAGAGAGTTCTTTGGCATTACTGTCCATGTTATTGTCTACGTGAATGTTAAAATCCCCTGTTATGATAAAAAAGTTGTAATCAGTGCAGATAACTGACAGCTAACTCAGCGTTCAGCAAACTCATCAATGAATTTTCCTGAGTGTCTTGGAGGTCTATAAATGATTAAAAAAATAGCTTTTGGATCACCTTTTAGTAAAAAACAGATATTCAAAAGAGCTAAAATCACCTAAGGGACTGTACGATATTTAGCGGGGGGGAGGGCCGGTCGCCAGACGATCGGGTTAAAAATGTTCTGCCTGGCCCTCCCCCCTGGTAATTTTTTTTTCTTCCGGTGCCCTCCCCCCGGCTCAAAAAAATTCTCCTAGGCCCTCCCCGCTACGTGAATCAAATAAAATTGGTCGGAAAATGACGTTTACAAGGTTAAAACGGCCACATAAGCACACATACACACACACGGGTACACACGCAGCAAGAACAGGGGTTTATGCCACGCTGTGCCTTGAACTTGAGAATGGGGACAAGCCTGCTTTTATCAATGTTACGAGACTCACCCCCCAATAATTTCACAACTTGGCTGATGACATTGTACCTTATAGGCTATTATAAGACAAAACACAAACTACCGTGACTAAGAGCGACTAATGATCACCCTGCGATTCTTGGTCTATGTGGTGCAGTACTTTGGCAAAGGAGACGTTCACTTCCTTACAGGCTATCCTATCTTTCATTTAAACATCGAACTCGGCATGAGTCATGACGATTGCCCCCCCAGGGAGGCCATCATCTTCGTGAAACAGGCAATCGCGAAAGTATTCCACGCATGGCGAAGTGACAAAAAATGAGCAAAATGTGCCATATGCTTCGTCGAAGTCTAGCCAACCTGTACCTGGAAGCAGCAGCTCTTCCAGGATCCTCTCGAGGCCCCACAGCTTTCTTCTCTTGGCATCGCTCTTCGTGAGATCTCCCAACGCGCTGAGCTTTTCAAGTGTATCTGCAGCATTAAGGGACTGCAACGATACTCTTAATCTCGGGTGAACCATAGAAGCTGCCCGGACATTGCTTCTTCTTTGCAGAAAGTCACCACGTTTGCTGCTCGTTGTTTGACTTGACGCCATGTTTAAAAACCTGCAAGCTCACGAGGGGGGTTGTGAGAGATTCAGGTATCCACAAGTTTCCGCCGCCCCGTGATGCTTTGTTTCTTGCGACATTTTGGACTCGCCCACTCTGTCAAGCAGACGTGAATCATGTTTTGGCCTACACACCTTTTCAAATATCGGAAACTGATCATTGATAAGGGAAAAAAGATATCATACATCAGGAAAAAATAATTTTCCTCGGCCCTCCCCCGAGGCCAAAAATATTCTCCTGGGCCCTCCCCTAAGGCTTAAAAAAATTCTCCTAGGCCCTCCCCCCCTGACGACCGGCCCTCCCCCCCCCCGGTAAATATCGTACAGTCCCTAACGTAATTTCCTTGCACTGAAATACAGATTTAAAGATGGCAGCAACTCACCCGCCTTTCTTACCAGTTCGAAACTTGTTCATAAAACTGAAATTTGTTGGTGCTGCCTCATTGGGAATAGCACAACAGCTACCTTCAGTCAGCCATGTTTCACTAAGAAGTAAGAAATCTAGATCATAGGTCATAATGATGTCATTAACTAACAGTGATTTGTTGACTAGTGATCTGATATTGAGTAGAGCTAATCTTGTGGAGATAGCAGGAGACACTGGTATATTTCGAGGTTGACATGCTATACTTAATAAATTGGCAGATTTACCCTTTTTATTTCTCACCAGTTTAACCATTCTTCTGTTACCTGTCATCACCGGGATTGAGAAGGCTATCTGAACTCAATAGGGCCCTGACTTTTCTTGGGGGAGAACATTATTGGTATCAGTATTGCAGCCTGGACCCGGCACATATCAGTCCGACTCACAGATTATCTGAGTCAGAGGAGGTGGGGGGGCTCTGTGACGTTTGGGTGATGGTGTTTTCCAGCGTGGTGGAATGGGAGGGGCTGGACAAGGAGGGGGATTTAGGGGAGAAAAAATGGGATTTGGACGTGGTGTGAGTTGGAAATCCAGAAAATGGGGGAATGGGAATCCGGACTGCGTGGAGAGAATGAAAGGCTGGATGGGGTCCCGGTGGGTAAAAGTTGGGAGTCCCGTGGTGGGGCTGGGGGAGACTCCACTTGTTGGGCTGTTGGGGCTGGGGGAGACTCCTCCTGTTGGGTTGTTGGGGCTGGGGGAGACTCCTCCTGTTGGGTTGTTGGGGCTGGGGGAGACTCCACTTGTTGGGCTGTTGGGGCTGGGGGAGACTCCTCCTGTTGGGTTGTTGGGGCTGGGGGAGACTCCTCCTGTTGGGTTGTTGGGGCTGGGGGAGACTCCACTTGTTGGGCTGTTGGGGCTGGGGGAGACTCCTCCTGTTGGGTTGTTGGGGCTGGGGGAGACTCCTCATGTTGGGCTGTTGGGGCTGGGGGAGACTCCTCCTGTTGGGTTGTTGGGGCTGGGGGAGACTCCTCCTGTTGGGTTGTTGGGGCTGGGGGAGACTCCACTTGTTGGGCTGTTGGGGCTGGGGGAGACTCCTCCTGTTGGGTTGTTGGGGCTGGGGGAGACTCCTCATGTTGGGCTGTTGGGGCTGGGGGAGACTCCTTGTGTTGGGGTAAGGATGATGACGTCAAAGCCTCTCTCTCGGTGTGCTGTCCTTCATGGTCACTCCTTATCTCAGGCGGTAGCAATTTTTCTCCAGGAGGCTGTCTCAATCACAATCAATTTTCCCTGAAAAAAAACAATAATCAGGGCCAGTTCAATTTCCATCAATAGGAAACCTTTTTATCCATTTGTCCCGCCCCCACGACCCGCCCATCATCCTGCACGCTCTCTTTCGAGAGAACTTTGAGAGGTAAAAAAAAGAAGAAGCCAAAGGTAGACTATGAAAATCGACAATTCAACGAGGAGTGGACTGTGAAATATCTGGTACCTATCGAGGTACCAAGAGGACCCGATCTGAGCAGCACCGCATCACATATCACTCACTTCAACTGAACACGTCAGGTGGTTCAGCCTCCCTGCGTGGTGCATGGACTCTGGGTCAAAGAAAAAACACAAACTCTTCACAGATTGTGAAACAGTGAAAGACGGCACGCAAGCTGTCCTGGAGGATGTGGTTAGCGGAGATGCGGTGGAGAAGAACATCATGACTGAAAAATAACCTTTTGGATAACATCAACAAGATCAACAAGTTAAAACAAGCAGAGGTGATTGGCTGTCGACGAGTCAACAGACCACAGCGATGCAGCAGAGTTTTGCCGGTTCCTTGATGGAGAATATCTGAGAGAAGATGTGCTTGGACTTCTGTTAATAACATGATCACATGTTGCTTGATGTATGGATATATCTGACCAGTTCTGTTGAATGTTAATAACATGATCACATGCTGCTTGATGTATGGATATATCTGACCATTTCTGTTGAATGTTAATAACATGATCACATGTTGCTTGATGTATGGATATATCTGACCATTTCTGTTGAATGTTAATAACATGATCACATGTTGTTAGATTGATTGATTACTAGTACTTATTAGTACTTGTAGCAGATTTTTACAGGTTCAAGTTGAAAGGTTTAATGTCCTTACAGTCTTTGCTTCCATAGGCTATTGAACAGACCTATAGGATAGAATGGAAAAGAATAGAATAGAATAGACATTAAAGTGGAGGCCAACATACAAAACACAAAACAACGACCGTAGGAGGAGGGGATACTATTGGAGAGGAGCTGGGGGTTAGGGAGGTGTTGGGTGGAGAGGAGCTGGGGGTTAGGGAGGTGTTGGGTGGAGAGGAGCTGGGGGTTAGGGAGTTGTTGGGTGGAGAGGAGCTGGGGGTTAGGGAGGTGTTGGGTGGAGAGGAGCTGGGGGTTAAGGAGGTGTTGGGTGGAGAGGAGCTGGGGGTTAGGGAGGTCAAGTCAATGAAACACAGAGAGATTAAGAAAGGGAAGGAGAGGAAGGTGAGAGTGAGAGGGTGAGACAGTGAGATGGTGAGACAGTGAGAGGGTGAGACAGTGAGAGGAGAGGAAACTGAAGCTCCACCTCTGATTCTGATGTTGGCGTGAAGTCAAATTAATGAAAAATGGCTCTGGTAGTAGCGGTACTGTAGTAGTACTGTAGTACTGTAGTAGTACTGTAGTAGTACTGTAGTATACTATAGTACTGTAGAAATACTGTAGTAGTACTGTAGTATACTATAGTACTGTAGAAATACTGTAGTAGTATTGTAGTAGTACTGTAGTGATACTATAATACTATAGTACACTGCAGTATTACTACAGTAGTACTGTAGTAATACTGTAGTGTACTATAGTATTACAGTAGTACTGTAGTAATACTATAGTAGTACTGTAATAATACTATAGTAGTACTGTAGTAGTACTATAGTAGTACTGTAGTAGTGTAGTGGTACTGTAGTAGTAATGTAGTTGTATTATAGTAGTGCTGTACTATAATACTTAAGCAGTACTGTAGTAGTACTGTAGTAGTAGTACACAGTCGTACACTGCATTTATTTACACACTTTTTTTGTATGAATTTTTGTTTTTATACTGTCTCTGGGCCACTTTATACTGCAACTATAATACCTTTATTATATTATACTAAACTATTATTATTATACTATTATCATACATTTAATACTATTATTATATTAGACTGTACATTACACCATTCTTAGACTATTATCATACAAACACTTACTTACTGTATTGTGTGTTTGCTATTTGTCCTGTTTGTGTTCTGGTTGTCCGCACTCTGGCACTACTTTGTATTGTATTGTATCTTATCTCTATCTTGGCTGTCTCTATCTCTATCTCTTTGCTGCTGTGCTGTAACACACACATTTCCCCCCGGGGGATCAATAAAGTGCTATCTATCTTAGTACTATAGTGGTACTGTAGTAGTACTGTAGTTGGACTATAGTGGTACTGTAGTAGTACTATAGTACTTTAGTAGTACTGTTGTAGTACTGTAATTGTACTATAGTGGTACTGTAGTAGTACTGTAGTAGTACTGTAGTACTTTAGTAGAACTGTAATTGTACTATAGTGGTACTGTAGTAGTACTGTAGTACTTTAGTAGTACTGTAATTGTACTATAGTGGTACTGTAGTAGTACTGTAGTAGTACTGTAGTATTAATCTCTTCATCTGTAGTGAGAGAGGACACAATGAAAACACAATGGAGGAAAAGATCAGATGGTACTTTATTGCTTTTACAGGTGAAAGTACAGTGCAGTACAGAGGAAATATATCCTTAATAATATCCTATCAGTGTAAATATACTAAGTAGTATCGTATACTGTAAAGAGAATACAAAGGATTAACAATTCTCAACTAATCAAAGCCAACAAAGTCAAAGGCCCTTTTTGTTCAGTTCAGCTTCCAGATGTTACAGGACTACGACCTTCTCACACATCCAGGAGTTTAGTCTGTCACACGGTGCATCATTCCAGCCGTTCCCCCGTACTACTACACAGTCTTGTGCTCCATCATAATCATCTGGTTGACCTTCTCCCCAGGAACTGAAAAGCAGAAAGAATAGAAAGTGCAGCACAGTGTTGAGGTGATACCACTCTGTCACTCTCTGAGAAGAGATGCTGCTGAATAGAGTCACCAGCCTTACCTTGAAGTCATGATGGTACCATCCACCCACTTCCAGGTCCCCTCTGGGTCTCGCTTACTCAGTCCAATCCAGTAATCACCCCCCAGTACGCTAACAAACACCTGTTTCAAATAGTAATAGTATCTGTTGTCATGACAACACAGCTGACTGAATTAAAAATGTACCCCCCCCCCCCCCCCCCACACACACACACACACACACACGCGCGCGCCCACACACACACACACACACACACACACACACACACACACACACACACACACACACACACACACACACACACACACACTCTGTTACCTCTTCTTCTTTGCTGTTGATAACTATCAGGTCTGCATCTCTTTGCAGACAGTAATCTCTACTGGCCATCCAGTTCCTCTCAGTAGTAGAAATAAAGTAGAGTCTGTGGTTGAAATACAGCCAGCCATCTGGTCTACGGTCTGTTGAATGTAAAAGGAAAAGCTTTTACAGGTGTAGTAGATCACAATAGAGACCTGACCTTGTGTAGTAGATCACAATAGAAACCTGACCTTGTGTAGTAGATCACAATAGAAACCTGACCTTGTGTAGTAGATCACAATAGAGACCTGACCTTGTGTAGTAGATCACAATAGAAACCTGACCTTGTGTAGAGATCACAATAGAAACCTGACCTTGTGTAGTAGATCACAATAGAGACCTGACCTTGTGTAGTAGATCACAATAGAAACCTGACCAGGTCCAGATCTTACCATAGACAATCAGCTCGGCTGGGTCACTACTGGCTGTGCCAGCGCTGTTGTTCGCCACACAGCGGACCGTCTCCACACCAGACCTCACACCTCTGATGACGAGGTCCCCCCCGTCCATCCAGACCACAGACTCTGATTGGTTGTCTGTCCTGTCCCTCTTCAGAGGCCGGTCGTTGTGTAACCACTCGATGGTGGGCTCCGGCTTGCCCCTGGCACGGCAGTAGAAGCGGGCCGTGTTGCCCACGGACACCGTCTCGGAAGAGGGGGAGTCTATGAAGACGGGGGCCTCCCCCTCCCGCATCACTGAACAGAAGAAAGGAAGATGAGATGAGTGAACGCTGTTGTACAACAGGTATCTAGAGATGCACCATCAGAACACACCATTCACACACTGGCAGCACCCGTCCGCTAGACGGACCCAGAAGATAGCCTGGTCCCTTAAGGACACACTTCCTCACCCCGACCGGCGGGCCGTGTGCCGGGAGGTTCACACCTAGGGATTGTTTTCTCGCCTGCCTTTTTCATACATGATTGAATATCCGAGCAGTATCTCTCCATTTCCTGATCAGGGTCAGCACACATATGGTCAGCACACATCACAGCAGCAACAGGACTGTTTACAGTGCAGTTTTGTTCACTTTTTGTATAACTGCTGACCGCCCCCCGACGCCCTGCCCCACTCCATTTCAGTGAGCGATGATGTCATCCGAAGATGACATCATCCGAAGATGACATCATCCACAGGAGTAAAGACACGAGGGGGGAGGTGTCATAAAGTTTATCTGCATGATGTAACACCTCATAATACCAGACCTGAGACCCACCCATTACGACTTTGCCATGCCTTTATTAATCTTCTTTTGTTTGCATATTGATATTAAAATATACTTTATTGCTCATCTATTATCAGTTAACTATGCACTTGTTAACAGTTAACTATGCTTTTTGCAGCTATCGGATCTAAAGCGAGAACAATGCCTTATTAAGGCTAATAAATATTTCATTATGTGTTAATTACTGGTTAATGATTTTCACAACCTCCACATCTAGAATGTGGTCAAGGCTGATATAGTGGGAAGAAAAAAAACCGGAAGCTGCAAAAAGCATAGTTAACTGTTAACAAGTGCATAGTTAACTAATAATAACGGCATAATAAAGTATGTTTTATTTTAGTAAAGCAAACAAAAAAAGATTCTTAAAGGCATAATAATGCATAATAAATGATTTATTAGCCTTAATAAGGCATTGTTCTCGCTTTAGATCCGGTAGCTGCAAAAAACATAGTTAACTGTTTACAAGTGCATAGTTAACTTATAATAGATGAGCAATAAAGTATATTTTAATATCAATAAGCAAACAAAAGAAGATTAATAAAGGCATGGCAAAGTCGTAATTGGTGGGTTATGGGTGTTTGTAATGCTATTATGAACAATTATAAGATACTCATGAGGCTTTTATTAATATTCTTAAGCATTTGCAAACTGTTAACAAATTTCTTATAAGCGCTTATAAATGTGTTATAGCCTGCTATTAACTGTATTATAATGCCATTATTAACACTTATATAGGCTTATAAACACACAATAATGTTAATAAGCATATTGTAAGGACTTACAAGGGCCTTATTACCTATTAATTAATGGTTATATTACAAGGACCTTAATATAAAGCGTTACCAGGACTTTCAGCCATTTTGTTTGCAGTGAATCTGAACGTCTAAAATGTGTTGAAATCGCCAGATTATATATACTGGATATACTGTACACAGAATAGAAAGGATTAACAATTCTCAACACATGAACACAAACAAAGTCTACAGACCCTCTTTGTTCAGTTCAGCTTCCAGATGATCCAGGACTACGACCTTCTCACACATCCAGTAGTTTAGTTTGTCACACCGTTCATCAATCCACTCGTTCGCCAGTGCTGCTCCACAGTCTTCTCCTCCATATTTATCGTCTGGTTGACCTTTTCCCCAGGAACTGAAAAGCAGAAAGAATAGAAAGTGCAGCACAGTGTTGAGGTGATACCACTGTCACTCTCTGAGAAGAGATGCTGCTGAATAGAGTCACCAGCCTTACCTTGAAGTCATGTTGGTACCATCCACCCACTTCCAGGTCCCCTCTGGGTCTCGGTCACTCAGTCCAATCCAGAAAATACCCCCCAGTATGCTAACAAACTCCTGTTTAACATAGTAATAGTATCTGTTGTCATGACAACACAGCTGACTGAAAAAACCACACACACACACACACACACACACACACACACACACACACACACACACACACACACACACACACACACACACACACACACACACACACACACACACACGCACACTCACTCTGTTACCTGTTCTTCTCTGCTGTTGATAACTACCAGGTCTGCATCTCTTTGCAGACAGTAATCTCTACTGGCCATCCAGTTCCTCTTAGTAGTAGAAATAAAGTAGAGTCTCTGGTTGAAATACAGCCAGCCTAGCCGTGTCAAATCACCTGTTGAATATAAAAGGAAACCGTAATAATCACAGAACTGGTTATCTTACTACATACCACTGCAGGATAGAAACGTGACCTTAGTTGTTAGTAGATGTCAGTAAGTATATAAGTTACAGTAATGATCATGTCACACCATATGAGACCTTAAGGGCACTAGGACACCTCATAACTGGAGTATGAAAAAACCCAACATATTTTCTGTCTCACGATTCCTCCTCTGGACTTTCTCGTCCGATTGTTTGTCCGTTTGCTCTGTTAGCATGACAATATAAAATGTTAGGTGATAAGGAAGAGAGGATATTCAAATACAAATCACAAAAGCAGACAGTATTTCTGAAAGGAAGTTTATTAACATGATTGATTTAATAACTTTCATAACATTTTTAAAACACTCACCAAGTGCATCCACTAAGCGCTCTCTCCCCATCGTCCAAGCTGTCTCTGAGTCTAGGACAGGACAGAGGAGGACAGAAGAAATCAGCTCTACAACAGAACCACATCCTCTCTAAACATAACAGGACCCACAGCCATTTAAAACAAAGTCCATCCACCCTGAAAGAAAACAGATTATTATGAACAAAGAGTTGAATTATCATCAGGGTTATCTGAACCTGAACTGTGTAACTCTGCACTGCAGTCGTTATTGTTGTAATGTACCTATTATTATTATTATTATTATTATTATTATTATTATTATTATTATTATTATTGTTGTTGTTGTTATTATTATTATGTAGTGATACTGTTATGTATTATTATTATTATTATTATTATTATTATTATTATCATCATCATCATCATCATCATCATCATCATCATCATCATCATCATCATCATCATCATCATCATCATCATCATCATCATCATCATCATCACTACTATTATTCTAGTGATGGTATGATTGAGACTCACAGAGGCGCAGGGAGATGTTGAGAGTGGCTTGTAGAATACACAGCAGTCCGAAGCTCAGAGTGACATAGCTGCATGGCTTTATACCTGTTCAGGGGTAGGAGACACACACACACACACACACACACACACACACACACACACACACACACACACACACACACACACACACACACAGCTATATGCATGGATCTGGTCAAGTAAAAGATAGAAAGAAATAAGAGACAACTATGAACCTCTCATGACATTATCTGACATAGCAATGCTGTATTTCACTTATTTTAGTAGTAGAGTAGAAAGCCGAGAGCTGCCGTGGGTGGTGGGATATTTTTGTGGCCGTTTTGACGTGATAACGAGATAATAATTGGTTATTTCAACATAACCAACTTGGTTTGGTCAACAAGTTCATACATTCATCAATAATCAGTTGTTCACGTTGTGCCATGATTGCTCTCCTCGTCTCTTCTCACCACTGCGGTCAAGTGATCCTCCGTTCACCAACACACTTGACCGCTGTTTCTCTCAGTCCGCATAATAGCCTATAGGCTGCAGATTAATTATTCATGATCTCAGAAAAACTACTTGCTTTGGTCGTGATAAAGCAAAATTAAGTCATTATTACGACAAAACTCGGATGGTTATGATGAGATGAAGAGCTAATGATGCCAGGATCATGACACAACCAAGTTGGCTTTGAGTTTGCTCAAATGAAACTAATCTGTAAATGTTGATCCAACTTTTACATGAGATAAATGATTTGGCTTAAAAAGTGCCGGTCCTCAGATGTGCATTTTAAAAACAAATCTTACAGTCAACTATAGAAATGTAAAAGATGAAAAATAAAAACCATCCAGGTACCAAGTATAAAATGCTGAATATGAATAATAGTATATTCCATAGAGCAGATCTGATGTGAAAGGGAACTCCCCCATCTTAGACTTAAATGGTCTCAGATCAATCTCAAAATGTGTTAAAATGCTGCTTTTACAGACAATATTAACAACATCATCTTCCAGGGGACAATCCCCCCGGACCGCCCTACATTGGTCGCTGCTAACAATGGTTTGTGATTCATGATATTTCAAGACAGCCAGGTAGGAATTCGGACAATGATATTTAGTTGATGTGTAAAATACTAAACTTGTTCTGCTTCCTAAAGCTACTCTGCACTTTGGCATTTTTTGTAGCTCCTCAATATTGACTGATGACATAAATGTATGTTTTGATGACCATGTGTCAAATTATTAACTCATTTTATTACTGATTGTTGATGTATTTTAAATCCTCTAAAAGGGTCTTACCAGATCTTCTCTTCCTGGTCACCTTGGTGTGGAAAGACATGTCCTCATGTTCCTCAGTGAGTCCAGAGTCCAGTTCATGGATGGTGGCCATGGTTCCTCTCTGGACAGCTTCCACTGCTTTCATGCTTCAGCTCTGCTATATGAGCTGGAAAACACATCACATGGTTTAATTCTGACCAATCATCTGCTTTCATTCTGAACCATCACTGTCACCACACAGTTTTCTTCTACTTTTATCAGATGCCATCATTTTACACACACACACACACACACGCACTAACACGCACACAACATTATTTTCCATATATATATATATATATATATATATATATATAGAGAGAGAGAGAGAGAGAGAGAGAGAGAGAGAGAGAGAGAGAGAGAAGACGTGATATATATAGAAGGTAGTGGACATGTCTAGGAGTGGTCAAGCTGTATACTAGAAGGTAGTGGACATGTCTAGGAGTGGTCAAGCTGTATAGTAGAAGGTAGTGGGCATGTCTAGGAGTGGTCAAGCTGTATACTAGAAGTTAGTGGACATGTCTAGGAGTGGTCAAGCTGTATACTAGAAGGTAGTGGACATGTCTAGGAGTGGTCAAGCTGTATACTAGAAGGTAGTGGACATGTCTAGGAGTGTTCAAGCTGTATACTAGAAGGTAGTGGACATGTCTAGGAGTGGTCAAGCTGTATAGTAGAAGGTAGTGGGCATGTCTCGGAGTGGTCAAGCTGTATACTAGAAGGTAGTGGACATGTCTAGGAGTGGTCAAGCTGTATCCTAAAAGGTAGTGGACATGTCTAGGAGTGGTCAAACTGTATACTAGAAGGTAGTGGACATGTCTAGGAGTGGTCAAGCTGGATACTAGAAGGTAGTGGACATGTCTAGGAGTGGTCAAGCTGTATACTAGAAGGTAGTGGACATGTCTAGGAGTGGTCAAGCTGTATCCTAGAAGGTAGTGGACATGTCTAGGAGTGGTCAAGCTGTATCCTAGAAGGTAGTGGACATGTCTAGGAGTGGTCAAGCTGTATACTAGAAGGTAGTGGACATGTCTAGGAGTGGTCAAGCTGTATACTAGAAGGTAGTGGACATGTCTAGGAGTGGTCAAGCTGTATACTAGAAGGTAGTGGACATGTCTAGGAGTGGTCAAGCTGTATACTAGAAGGTAGTGGACATGTCTAGGAGTGGTCAAGCTGTATACTAGAAGGTAGTGGACATGTCTAGGAGTGGTCAAGCTGTATCCTAGAAGGTAGTGGACATGTCTAGGAGTGGTCAAACTGTATACTAGAAGGTAGTGGACATGTCTAGGAGTGGTCAAGCTGGATACTAGAAGGTAGTGGACATGTCTAGGAGTGGTCAAGCTGTATACTAGAAGGTAGTGGACATGTCTAGGAGTGGTCAAGCTGTATCCTAGAAGGTAGTGGACATGTCTAGGAGTGGTCAAACTGTATACTAGAAGGTAGTGGACATGTCTAGGAGTGGTCAAGCTGGATACTAGAAGGTAGTGGACATGTCTAGGAGTGGTCAAGCTGTATACTAGAAGGTAGTGGACATGTCTAGGAGTGGTCAAGCTGTATCCTAGAAGGTAGTGGACATGTCTAGGAGTGGTCAAGCTGTATCCTAGAAGGTAGTGGACATGTCTAGGAGTGGTCAAGCTGTATACTAGAAGGTAGTGGACATGTCTAGGAGTGGCCAAGCTGTATACTAGAAGGTAGTGGACATGTCTAGGAGTGGTCAAGCTGTATACTAGAAGGTAGTGGACATGTCTAGGAGTGGTCAAGCTGTATACTAGAAGGTAGTGGACATGTCTAAGAGTGGTCAAGCTGTACACTAGAAGGTAGTGGATATGTCTAGGAGTGGTCAAGTTGTATACTAGAAGGTAGTGGACATGTCTAGGAGTGGTCAAGCTGTACACTAGAAGGTAGTGGACATGTCTATGAGTGGTCAAGCTGTATACTAGAAGGTAGTGGACATGTCTAGGAGTGGTCAAGTTGTATACTAGAAGGTAGTGGACACGTCTAGGAGTGGTCAAGCTGTACACTAGAAGGTAGTGGACATGTCTAGGAGTGGTCAAGTTGTATACTAGAAGGTAGTGGACATGTCTAGGAGTGGTCAAGTTGTATACTAGAAGGTAGTGGACATGTCTAGGAGTGGTCAAGTTGTATACTAGAAGGTAGTGGACATGTCTAGGAGTGGTCAAGCTGTATTCTAGAAGGTAGTGGACATGTCTAGGAGTGGTCAAGCTGTATACTAGAAGGTAGTGGATATGTCTAGGAGTGGTCAAGCTGTATACTAGAAGGTAGTGGACATGTCTAAGAGTGGTCAAGCTCTACACTAGAAGGTAGTGGACATGTCTAGGAGTGGTCAAGCTGTACACTAGAAGGTAGTGGACATGTCTAGGAGTGGTCAAGCTGTATTCTAGAAGGTAGTGGACATGTCTAGGAGTGGTCAAGCTGTATACTAGAAGGTAGTGGATATGTCTAGGAGTGGTCAAGCTGTATACTAGAAGGTAGTGGACATGTCTAAGAGTGGTCAAGCTCTACACTAGAAGGTAGTGGACATGTCTAGGAGTGGTCAAGCTGTACACTAGAAGGTAGTGGACATGTCTAGGAGTGGTCAAGCTGTACACTAGAAGGTAGTGGACATGTCTAGGAGTGGTCAAGCTGTATACTAGAAGGTAGTGGACATGTCTAGGAGTGGTCAAGCTGTATACTAGAAGGTAGTGGACATGTCTAGGAGTGGTCAAGCTGTATACTAGAAGGTAGTGGACATGTCTAGGAGTGGTCAAGCTGTATACTAGAAGGTAGTGGACATGTCTAGGAGTGGTCAAGCTGTATACTAGAAGGTAGTGGACATGTCTAGGAGTGGTCAAGCTGTATACTAGAAGGTAGTGGACATGTCTAGGAGTGGTCAAGCTGTATCCTAGAAGGTAGTGGACATGTCTAGGAGTGGTCAAGCTGTATACTAGAAGGTAGTGGACATGTCTAGGAGTGGTCAAGCTGTATACTAGAAGGTAGTGGACATGTCTAGGAGTGGTCAAGCTGTATACTAGAAGGTAGTGGACATGTCTAGGAGTGGTCAAGCTGTATACTAGAAGGTAGTGGGCATGTCTAGGAGTGGTCAAGCTGTATACTAGAAGGTAGTGGACATGTCTAGGAGTGGTCAAGCTGTATACTAGAAGGTAGTGGACATGTCTAGGAGTGGTCAAGCTGTATACTAGAAGGAAGTGGACATGTCTAGGAGTGGTCAAGCTGTATAGTAGAAGGTAGTGGACATGTCTAGGAGTGGTCAAGCTGTATACTAGAAGGTAGTGGACATGTCTAGGAGTGGTCAAGCTGTATACTAGAAGGTAGTGGACATGTCTAGGAGTGGTCAAGCTGTATACTAGAAGGTAGTGGACATGTCTAGGAGTGGTCAAGCTGACCTTGTGGTCTTCTGTCCCCAGACGCCGTCCCGTAGTCCGGTGTCAACGTAACGTCTGTGAGCAGCGAGAGCTGCACTCTGCTGTGTGTTGTGGACATAGTGGAGCGACTCTGTCCTGGTATAAAGGAGAGTCCAGAACCAGACCAGCACCTCGCTCTGTCTGTTGTACTAACTTTACCATAGACAGCTGCTCAGGGTTACACATATAAAGACTACATAGATATGTCTCAGCTACAACACCATGAACATTATTGTGGATCTCACAAACTGATTTCTCCGTTTATGTACTCTTTATTTCTTTTTTATGTTTAAATTTCTCTCGAGACCAACAGCGTGAGAGAGGACAAACTATGAATTTGAGATCTGCAGCAAGAGGGTTTCGAGCGTTTCCTGTCAGCAGCGGCTTGACACTCGACTTGACTCTTGAACTTCACGTGTACCATGTAGATCTCACAGGATGTTTCCTCACACGCAGGAGCTTCTGTTTCACAAGAATTAAGATAGAAGTAAACATGAAGTAATGCAACATCTTATCTTCGTTGTGTGTGTGTGTGTGTGTGTGTGTGTGTGTGTGTGCGTGTGTGTGTGTGTGTGTGTGTGTGCGTATGTTTGTGTGCGTGTCTGTTTGTGTGTATGTAGTCTCTTAGGTTTTTTCTGTGTCATCAGAATCATTTTTTAGAGTTTATTATCTTCTCAGACGCCCGTCTCAGAGCTGGTGGCCCTACACCTGCAGTACACCTGGTTCTGTACACCTGGTTCTGTTCGGGGAATCTCTGTCGTAACAGTCAGTAGGATATCAGGGTTATACCATGGTAACAGTCAGTAGGATATCAGGGTTATACCATGGTAACAGTCAGTAGGATATCAGGGTTACACCATGGTAACAGTCAGTAGGATATCAGGGTTATACCATGGTAACAGTCAGTAGGATATCAGGGTTATACCATGGTAACAGTCAGTAGGATATATGGGCTATACCATGGTAACAGTCAGTAGGATATATGGGTTATACCATGGTAACAGTCAGTAGGATATATGGGCTATACCATGGTAACAGTCAGTAGGATATATGGGTTATACCATGGTAACAGTCAGTAGGATATATGGGTTATACCATGGTAACAGTCAGTAGGATATATGGGTTATACCATGGTAACAGTCAGTAGGATATATGGGTTATACCATGGTAACAGTCAGTAGGATATCAGGGTTATACCATGGTAACAGTCAGTAGGATATCAGGGTTATACCATGGTAACAGTCAGTAGGATATCAGGGTTATACCATGGTAACAGTCAGTAGGATATCAGGGTTATACCATGGTAACAGTCAGTAGGATATCAGGGTTATACCATGGTAACAGTCAGTAGGATATATGGGCTATACCATGGTAACAGTCAGTAGGATATATGGGTTATACCATGGTAACAGTCAGTAGGATATATGGGTTATACCATGGTAACAGTCAGTAGGATATATGGGTTATACCATGGTAACAGTCAGTAGGATATATGGGTTATACCATGGTAACAGTCAGTAGGATAAATGGGTTATACCATGGTAACAGTCAGTAGGATATCAGGGTTATACCATGGTAACAGTCAGTAGGATATATGGGTTATACCATGGTAACAGTCAATAGGATATCAGGGTTATACCATGGTAACAGTCAGTAGGATATATGGGTTATACCATGGTAACAGTCAGTAGGATATATGGGTTATACCATGGTAACAGTCAGTAGGATATATGGGTTATACCATGGTAACAGTCAGTAGGATATCAGGGTTATACCATGGTAACAGTCAGTAGGATATCAGGGTTATACCATGGTAACAGTCAGTAGGATATATGGGTTATACCATGGTAACAGTCAGTAGGATATATGGGTTATACCATGGTAACAGTCAGTAGGATATATGGGTTATACCATGGTATAATGTACATAACAACCTTTTTATTTTAACGTATAGTGAACAACGCACCACTGATAGGTGGAGCAGGGGAGGTGGTGGGTTCTGTGAGTCAGATGAATGAGTGAGCAGCTGTCAGATGAATGAGTGAGCAGCTGTCAGATGAATGAGTGAGCAGCTGTCAGATGAATGAGTGAGCAGCTGTCAGATGAATGTGTTTGTAGCTTTTAAACACAATGCTAGTGAGTGCGTTATTAGAGCTGGATTCATACTTTATATCTGCACGTATTTCTGATTATTACACAGATTTTATTTGTGATTAAAAAGCTTTAGAAAACTGATCATCTTATGTTCTTTACCTCACCAGGACAGAGCACAGACAAAATCCCATTGTCTGAAAAAAGTAAGATTATAAACTGAAGTTACACTCAACTACATATAACTATTATTAACCATTATTGACTTTAGAGTGTGGGAGAATACAGTACAGCCACTTTCCATCCCCTCAGTCATGAACGGTTTGAGATGTTTGACAAGATCTTTGCAGTTTTTTGAAGTACTGAATGTTTCCACTCCATTTAACTCATGACATTGTTCTCAGAACTCAGCGGCTGGCTCCAACCGCCCAAACCAGGTCGCTCTGGGACCACAACTCACCCAACTAGAGGCCACAAACCATCCAGAACAAACTACTCTTTTTCTAGTAACAATCACAGATGACGTGTAGCCTTTCTCGTTTTTGTCTTCAAAGTTGTGTTCGACCACTTAAAACCACCATAACCAGATAATCCAGTGTCCAGTATGTTGAAACCTCCCCATCATGTTTGCAATCATGATGGTAGGTAAGAGAGGGTTTCACAGGAAATAGGTCCACTGCCTTCAATCATAGCACACTGTCTGTACCGCCATCTGGTGGCCGGATGGTGCAACTGCGCCGTACGGGTTCTCCAGATATTCACCTGTCTGTGTCTCATCATGTCGGTATTGTCATTTCTGCATTGGTTTGCATTGGATTTAGTGTTTTAATTCGGAGACTCTGCCTAAAGCTATCTCTACTAAAACCTCTTCGTCTTTGCTCTGCTTCACCTAATTGGCACCAGATCCTGACCCAGGCCCTCATCACATGTTGTGCTATAGGGCCGTATAGTGCTGCAGGGCTACCAGCTGATGATGCACTAGGTGGGGTTCACACTAAAACATGACATTTAGTTCAGAAGTTAAATCTTCCATGATTCTGTGTTCCGGCTTGATCCACTCTGACCCAGTAGCATCCACATTGAGTATTCACGTCCACAACAACCTCACAGGTGTCATCTTTCTTGTGGTACCAAGATGAACCTGGAAGCCCTTGTCGTTGTGGAGATGGAGGCGCACCACCGGCCGGCGTACGTCCCCCCAGATGCCCGGCCAACAGAGTCGGACCATTATGGGCTTCAGTGTTACATCCTCCCCCGTGGGCCCCGCCGTAGGGTTCACACTGAGCCTCCTGGAAAACCATTTCCTTTGGCTCTAATAGCTGCGTATCCATTTCTCCTCACTCGGTATAACCTGCTGTCCCCATCTGTCATAAAGTATGGGAATGCCACAGCTGCGTCCGGGCGCACCGGCTGACCATCAATGGCCATCGCTTGGTTCAAGCCCACACACGTCCCCACTAAGCTACGAAACCCTGGCCCACCGGTACCCAGAGTTATGGGCCGTGTCAAGCCCCGGATCGAACCGGGTCCCGAGGGATCATAGCAAGGGTGTAACCATGGTATAGACATTGGGGGGGTCCAAATGACAGCCCTACATCCACCCCCCGGACCCATGCTGCCACCCCAGCCCCACCACCTCCACCCAGGCCACACTATATCCGTACCCAGCCTCCCTGCATCCACCCCCGGACCCATACTTCCACCCGAGCCCCACCACCTCCACCCAGGCCACATGTAAGGCTGCCCCACCCCCCCTGCAAAATGTTCCCTGTTGTAACTACAAGTATGTGCTTTCTAGGGTACCGTCCATGGATGGGACTCCCATGGACGTGTGAAAGCGCATGGGAGTAGGATTCTGCGGGGAGTTGGAAAACGGCACCACACCGGGAGCCACGCCCGCTCCTCTCTCTCCCCAGACAGCGCTAACCACACGCTCCCTCCACAGTCCACAGTATATATTAAGCAGTAACTTCAAATGTAGAAAGAATGAAGAAATGGAGGCAAAAGTCCAGGCCACATACTGCACTTTATTAAGTTCATAAATATGGATAATTGATTTTGAAATGATTAGAGTTGTCCCTCAACAAAATGAAAGGCATGATACACAACACATGATTCACGGGTGGGTGGGGTCTCGAATAAAGAGATGATTGAAGAATAAATAGTGCAGAGTGGTGTCAGGCAGTACTCATGCAGGACAGGTCACCAACTAGAAGAATCGACCGGCATTTGCGCCTCAATTGATGACATCAAATAATGTGACGTCGCCAACCGACACACCAGATGATGTCATCAGCGGTACTTCTTCCAGAGGGTATCGGAGGAAAGCCCTATAACGCAACACGCTAGCCTGGTGCCGGCGTTCCCGTGGAGAGTGCTCGCTGCGTCGCTGCCTTGGCCCAGGTCATCCGCCTCCTGGTGCAGCACCACGGCCCTCCCGATGACCGACAGCGGTCCCGACAGGGTGGCGTTCGCGGATTCCTTCTCTGCCACGATCTTCCCGTCTCGGACTGCAAAGTTACCAAAGTCCCCTGGGTGGGCGGGGTGAGGCGCCCCGTATGGGTTGTAGTGGCCGCCGGTGGCGCCGCAGCCCTCGCCGATGTCTCCGAACTGGTGGATGTGAATGGCTCTGAGGTGGGCTGCATCACCTGCACCTTCCGCTCGAAAGCCATTCATGTAAAAGTAGACGTTCAAGGGTCCTTGCGGAAGCTCCTGCTTAAAGAGAACATGGCCGTGGACCCGGGGTAGTCCCACGGCAAGACCGCTGCTGGGTTTCACTCTGCAGGCGGCGTACATGACGTCATTGTATTGGCTGAGCTCTGGTAAGGCGGCAGCATCATCGCAAGCTTGAAGCGTGGCTTGAAGTTGGACCAGCAACACCAACAGGCTGATACAGAGAGCGGGCCGCTCTGACCTGGCACACAAACACACAAGAACCCAGTGTTGGAAAGTAACTCAGTACTTTTACTCAAGTACCTTGAAAGGTCTACTTTACTTCTATAAGTATTTCTATTTTCTGCTACTTTATACTTCTACTCCACTTCAGCTCAGAGGCAAATGTTGTCCTTTTTCCTCCACTACATTGATCTGACAGCTTTAGTTACTAGTTGCTTTGCAGATTCAGATTAACAATACAAAACATAATCAGTATATTATTGTACCAATAAGGCTTTAATGGTTCCCAGGAAGAAATTCACAAGCTACCTATTAAAGTAATATATCAAATATATGAATACATTAAAATGAGCTCCACTGTTACCAGCTGCAACATTAAAGTGATGAACACATGAATGCATCCATAAATATAATCCCATAATATAATATATACATTATTCTGGAATGAGTTAGTTACATAGTTCACTAGGTTAGTTACATAGTTAACTAGGTTAGTTACATAGTTCACTAGGTTAGTTACATAGTTAGCTAGGTTACATAGTTCACTAGGTTAGTTACATAGTTCACTAGGTTAGTTAGTTACATAGTTCACTAGGTTAGTTACATAGTTAGCTAGGTTAGTTACATAGTTCACTAGGTTAGTTGCATAGTTCACTAGGTTAGTTACATAGTTAACTAAGTTAGTTACATAGTTCACTAGGTTAGTTACATAGTTCACTAGGTTAGTTACATAGTTAACTAAGTTAGTTACATAGTTCACTAGGTTAGTTACATAGTTAGCTAGGTTAGTTACATAGTTCACTAGGTTAGTTACATAGTTCACTAGGTTAGTTACATAGTTAACTAAGTTAGTTACATAGTTCACTAGGTTAGTTACATAGTTCACTAGGTTAGTTACATAGTTAGCTTGGTTAGTTACATAGTTCACTAGGTTAGTTACTTAGTTAACTAAGTTAGTTACATAGTTCACGAGGTTAGTTACATAGTTCACTAGGTTAGTTACATAGTTAGCTTGGTTAGTTACATAGTTCACTAGGTTAGTTACATAGTTAACTAAGTTAGTTACATAGTTAGCTTGGTTAGTTACATAGTTCACTCGGTTAGTTACATAGTTCACTAGGTTAGTTACATAGTTAACTAAGTTAGTTACATAGTTCACTAGGTTAGTTACATAGTTCACTAGGTTAGTTACATAGTTAACTAAGTTAGTTACATAGTTAGCTAGGTTAGTACCAGGTTTGGAGCATGGTTAAAATGGGGAATAACCACAGTTGGGTCCTTCGTGTGCGGGTCTGAAGCTCGTCCGTCCGTCACGGGTTTACTGATCGGTGGTGTTGAAACCCGGAGGTGGAGTCAGGTAGTCCGGGTCCATGTGAGACCACCACGTCTCCTGGAGGTGGAGTCAGGTAGTCCGGGTCCATGTGGGACCACCACGTCTCCTGGAGGTGGAGTCAGGTAGTCCGGGTCCATGTGAGACCACCACGTCTCCTGGCCCCGTGACTCTTTGATCAAATATTGAATTAATGCAAACTGTGTGTAACACCGCGCAGGGCCGGACTAACGCACAGGCTAGATATGGCTGCAGCCTAGGGGCCCCACGTGTGCCAGCCTGCCAGGGGGCCCCCGATTGGCCAGAAATTTTTGTAAAAAAAAATTAACATTTACCCGTCGACAATCGCGGCCCCCGTCAACAATCGCCCCCCCCCCCCCCCCTTCAACAATCGCGCACCCACCGCCCCCCCCCCCCCCCCCCCCCCCCCCCCCCCCCCACGACAGTCCACTGGGCGCGCACTTTGGAAGGCTCAAGACCTTACTGCGTATCCTAGAAGTAGCCTGGTGGCCTACAATCAGGAAAGATGTGTGGCAACATGTCAAACAATGCACCATCTGTCAGCAGTACAAACCAGACAACAAGAAACCTGCTGGGTTGTTACAGTCAACTGAAGTGGAAGAGCCCGGGTATATGCTGGGAATGGACTTCATGGGACCATTACTGCAGAGCAAGAACGGGAACCTTTACCTCCTGGTAGTAGTGGATTACTAAACCCGATGGATTGAACTATTTCCTATGCGGGATAGTAAAGCTCCCCGCTTATGCCAGCTGCTGCAAGATGAGATCCTAACCCAGTGGGGTGTGCCTAAATACATAGTTTCAGACCGAGGACCACAGTTCACTAGTCAGCTTCTCAAATCCCTCTGTAAGAAGTGGGGAATCATACAGAAGCAGACAACAAGCTCCCATCCACAGACCAACTTAACTGAACGGGTCAATCGGAATCTGAAGACTATGATTGCCTCCTATGTAGGAGAACATTGTGAGGATTGGGATAAGTGGTTGTCGGAGTTTCGGTTCACCATGAACAACAACCAACATGCAACCACAGGATGGAGGGCAGAACTTGCCCTTGGGAGACACCTGAAAGGTCCCTTGGAGAGGCTTATCCATCAAGCTCCAGTTCCGCATCCACAGGAATCACAATACTCCCTACTGGAACGACAATATCAAATGAGACAGGAGGTCAGGCGCAGAGTCGGACTGGCCAGACACAGACAAGCCAGATACTGTAATGCCCACAGGAGACCTGGGCGGATTGTTTTTTTTTCTTCCTTCATGGGGCCCCCCCGGCGTCTGGTTGCACCGTCGATAGTGCGCCAGTGTATTTGGCAATCATATCAATATTTTAGAGCTCCCCCAAAAAAACACAAACCATGTTTCCAGGGGAGCTCAGGTGGCCACTAGGGGAGCCATGGCTCCCCCAGCTCCCCCGTAACTCGCACCCTGGCATCCACTAAGCGCTCTCTCCCCATCGTCCAAGGTGTCTCTGAGTCTAGGACAGGACAGAGGAGGACAGAAGAAATCAGCTCTTACAGAACCACATCCTCTCTAAACATAACACATAACATCATCGTACAATTATCACAATTACCACCATTATTATTATTATTATTATTTTGAGTAGTAGTAATATTATTAGTTATATGTATTGTTACTATGATCATTTTTTTAAATTATTATTATTATTATATGATAATAATAATATTATCATTGTTATTATTGTTATTATTATCATTATCATCATCATCATCATCATCATTATTATTATTATTATTATTATTTGCATCATTATTATGAATATTATTCGCATAATTATTATTATTATTATTATTATCATTATTATTATTATATGATAATAATATTATTATTATCATTGTTATTATTATTATCGTTATTATTATTATTATTATTATTATCATTAGCATCGTTATTATTAATATTATTATTATTATTATTATTATTATTATTATTATTATTATTATTATCATCATCATCATCATCATTACTATTACCGCTGTTTCTCTCAGTCCGTATAATAGCCTATAGGCTACAGATACATTATTCATGATCTCGAGAAAAACTCCTTGGTTTGGTCGTGATAAAGCAAAATTAAGTTGTTATTACAAATTTCATGACAAATGACTCGAATGGTTATGATGAGATAAAGAATTAATGATGGCAGGACCATGACAAAACCAAGTTGGCTTTGAGTTTGCTCAAATGAAACTGTAATCTGTAAATGTTGATCCAACTTTTACATGAGATAAATGATTTGGCTTGAAAAGTGCCGGTCCTCAGATGGTTTACATTACCTCACAGAAGGTAATGTATGCAGAATTACATGCAGTACCGGTTGTCGCCACAAGAGTGGAGTGTTTACCCTTTTTGAATGCAGTACCGGTTGTCGCCACAAGAGTGGAGTGTTTACCCTTTTTGAATGCAGTACCGGTTGTCGCCACAAGAGTGGAGTGTTTCCCCTTTTTGAATGCAGTACCGGTTGTCGCCACAAGAGTGGAGTATTTCCCCTTTTTGAATGCAGTACCGGTTGTCGCCACAAGAGTGGAGTGTTTCCCCTTTTTGAATGCAGTACCGGTTGTCGCCACAAGAGTGGAGTGTTTACCCTTTTTGAATGCAGTACCGGTTGTCGCCTCTAGAGTGGAGTGTTTATCCTTTTTGAATGCAGTACCGGTTGTCGCCACAAGAGTGGAGTGTTTCCCCTTTTTATATGCAGTACCGGTTGTCGCCACAAGAGTGGAGTGTTTACCCTTTTTGAATTTATTTTCATTGCTTTATTTACACACTTCATAATAATATTGTGTGATGCCCTATATTGTGTGATGACTTTGTGCAGGTCACCAATTAGATGTGTTGGTTCACTTCATGTCTCTTGGATGTTTTAAATTTCCACTCGTGACGTTGCTAGCATCCTAGCTCTAGAATGACGAGCCGGTCACGTCATTGTGCATTTTACATGCAGTACCGGTTGTCGCCACAAGAGTGGAGTGTTTACCCTTTTTGCATGCAGTACCGGTTGTCGCCACAAGAGTAGAGTGTTTACCCTTTTTGAATGCAGTACCGGTTGTCGCCAGAAGAGTGGAGTGTTTACCCTTTTTGAGTACAGTACCGGTTGTCGCCTCTAGAGTGGAGTGTTTACCCTTTTTGAATGCAGTACCGGTTGTCGCCACAAGAGTGGAGTGTTTACCCTTTTTGGATGCAGTACCAGTTGTCGCCACAAGAGTCGAGTGTTTACCCTTTTTTAATTTATTTTTATTGCTTTATTTACACAATTCATAATAATGTAATGTTGTAAAATGTAGTATTTTATAGAAACTTGTAGTAATATTAGAACAGAATATGTCGAGCTAACAGAGACTGTCTCTGTGTAACGGAGTAAATAATGTCCTTTGTAGTTATTGTTAAATCCTGTATCATTGGGTCAAGTCTCTTATTTTATAATATTTTTATATGTCCTCACAGAAGGTAATGTATGCAGAGACAGTCTCTGTTAGCTCGTCAATGTCCTCACAGAAGGTAATGTATGGCAAGGCAAGGCAGCTTTATTTATATAGCGCATTTCATACACAATGGCAACTCAATGCTCTTTACATAAAACAAACATTTAACAGTAAGAAATAAAAATTGTAATTTTATAAAATTTAAAAATTTAAATAAAAAATTAAAAAAAATAAAAACAACTACAGAAGAATAGAAAGAGAAAGAAATAAAATACTATAATAGAGCAGCATAAAATAATGATTTAAAAGGACATATTGCAAATGAAAGATTACAATTTAAAGTGCTTTGAGCGAGCTCAATCATAAGCACAGGAGAAGAGGAGAAGTGTTTTTAACCTGGATTTAAAAATGTTCACAGTTGGGGCTGATTTCAGTTCAGCTGGTAGTTTGTTCCAGTTTTGTGCAGCATAACAGCTAAAAGCTGCTTCACCATGTTTAGTTTGAACTCTGGGCTCCACTATCTGACCTGAGTCAGTAGATTTCAGAGCCCTACTGGGTTTGTATTCTACTAAGATGTCATTCATGTATTCTGGACCTAAACCATTCAGTGATTTGTAGACCAGTAGCAGAACTTTAAAACTCGAGCTGCAGCATTCTGAATAAGCTGCAGCTGTTTAATGATTTTTGTGGGAGTCCAGTCAGAAGACCGTTACAGTAGTCGAGTCTACTGGAGATGAAAGCATGAATCAACTTCTCCTGGTCTGTTTGAGACATAAAACCCTTCACTCTGGATATGTTCCTAAGATGATAGAAGGCTGTTTTAGTGATGGATTTGTTATGACTGCTGAAGGTCAAATCTGAGTCTATCAGCACGCCAAGGTTTCTGACTTGGTCCCTAGTTTTTAGAGAGAGTGACTCGAGATGTTTACTGACGGCAATCCTCTTCTCTTTATTGCCAAAAACAATTACCTCAGTTTTGTCTACCCTAACCCTAACCCTAACCCTGATTTAATTGAAGGACATTTTGGTTCATCCAATGTGTTACTTGCTCTAAACAGTGACACAATGACTGTATTGGACTGTAGTCATCTGAGGACAGTGCTATGTATATCTGCGTGTCATCTGCATAAATGTGATAGTCTACATTAGAGTTCTGCAGAACTTGACCCAAAGGCAGCATATATAGACTGAACAGAAGGGTGAGGAAAACCACATGTCATAGCCATTCGATTGGATTCATAATTTCCAATTGTCACAAAATAACTTTGCTCTTCCAAGTAGGACCTGAACCATTCTAGGACTGTTCCGCTGAGTCCTGCCCAAGTTTCCAACCTGTTCAACAATATACTGTGATCCACAGTGTCAAATGCAGCACTGAGATCCAACAGGACCAGAACTGACACCTTGCCTGAGTCAGTGTTTAACCTAATATCATTTAAGACTCTAATAAGAGCTGTTTCTGTACTGTGGTGAGGTCGGAAGCCTGATTGAAATTTGTCAAAAAGGCCACTGGAATCCTTCTCAGCTGCCGAAACACTAATTCATGCCTTCATCACCTCCAGACTCGACTACTGCAATAGCATCCTGTATGGTCTCCCCTCCACTGTTCTTCAAAAACTGCAATATGTTCAAAACTCCGCTGCTCGACTGCTCACCCACACCCCCTCCAGAGAACACATCACGCCCATCCTCCGTCAACTTCACTGGCTCCCCGTAAAACAACGCATACATTTCAAGATCCTCCTCACCACCTACAAAGCCCTAAACAACCTTGCCCCTTCATACCTGACAGATCTCCTCCATCGCCCCACTCACCCCCACCGAACACGCTCCACTGCTGCCAACACCCTCACCCCCATCACCAGGACCAAATACCGCACCATAGGGGACAGAGCCTTTGCCATCGCCGCCCCTACCCTCTGGAACACCATCCCCCTGGCCATCCGCAACTCTGATTCACTGCCGTCTTTCAAAAACCACCTCAAAACCCATCTCTTCAACATCACTTACAACACCTGACAAATCACTCCCTCTCTTTTCTTTTTTTCCCTATCTACTCCCTGTGTATTGTTGTTTTTGAGTATCTGTATGTGTTTGTATGCATGTATGTTTGTATCCTTTTGCTGTGTGTTTTTGTAAAGCGTCTTTGGGTACCCAGAAAAGCGCTATAAAAAACCTATGTATTATTATTATTATTATTAAGAAATTGCTGAGTTGATTAAAAACCACTTTCTCAACGATCTTGGCTATAAAAGGAAGATTTGAGATAGGTCTGTAGTTGGTTAACATGGAAGCATCCAGCGTTCTCTTTTTTAAGAGTGGCTTAATGGCAGCTACTTTTAGGGATTTAGGAAACGTGCCCGATTGAAGTGAGCTATTTAGTATTTGTCGCGAATCTATTTGGACAGAGTTCACAATAGTTTTTAGTCTGATGGCATTGTGTCAAGACAGAATGTTGATGGTTTTAGATGCTGAACTGTTTCCTCTATGGTTTTTTGGTCAACTGTATTAAATTCTGACATCACAGTTGAGTTATTCCTGGGAGGTCTTAGGGATTGCGTTATTTTATTGTTTTGTTGATTTGTGTTAATATTTAACCTTATGGACTGGATTTTTTCACTGAAAAAGCAAGCAAATTCATTGCATTTTGCTGTGGAAAGGAGTTCTGGAGATATCTGTTTAGGGGGGTTTGTCAGCTTATCGACCATAGCAAATAGAGTGCGAGTGTTGTTGATGTTCTTATTAATAATTTCAGAAAAGTGTCGCTGTCTAGCCTTGACTAACTCATAGTTAAAATTACAAAGACTTATTTTGTAGAGGTCATGGTGAATTTGAAGTTTAGTTTTTCTCCACTTACACTCTGCTTCCCTGCATTCTGTTTTTAAAGCCTTTACCATCATAGTGTTCCTCCATGGTGTTTTCTTTCTGATCAAGGTTGTCTTAGTTTTAATAGGTGCAACAGCATCTATGACATTTGAGATTTTCCAGTTAAATTTATCTAGGAGTTCATCAACTGACTCTGCACTCACAGTTGGTGACATAGCTATAGCCTCCATAAACTTTGCACTGGTATTCTCATTTATGTACCTTCTCTTAACAGACACAGAGGTTAACTGAACATTTGGAATGATCTGTAAGTCAAAGAACACACAGAAATGATCAGAAAGAGCCAAGTCCTTAACATCAACAGAAGAAATGTTAACACCTTTAGAGATAACCAGATCCAGAGTGTGGCCTCGAGTGTGTGTGGGCCCTTTCACATGTTGCAAGAGGCCAAAAGTGTCAAGTAGAGCAGAGAGTTCTTTGGCATTACTGTCCATGTTATTGTCTATGTGAATGTTAAAATCCCCTGTTATGATAAAAAAAAGTTGTAATCAGTGCAGATAACTGACAGCAGTTCAGCAAACTCATCAATGAATTTTCCTGAGTGTCTTGGAGGTCTATAAATGATTTAAGAAATAGCTTTTGGATCACCTTTTAGAAAAAAACAGATATTCAAAAGAGCTAAAATCACCTAACGTAATTTCCTTGCACTGAAATACAGATTTAAAGATGGCAGCAACTCCCCCGCCTTTCTTACCAGTTCGACACTTGTTCATAAAACTGAAATTTGTTGGTGCTGCCTCATTGAGAATAGCACAACAGCTACATTTAGTCAGCCATGTTTCACTAAGAAGTAAGAAATCTAGAACATAGGTCATAATGACGTCATTAACTAACAGTGATTTGTTGACTAGTGATCTGATATTGAGTAGAGCTAATCTTGTGGAGATAGCAGGAGACACTGGTATATTTCGAGGTTGACATGCTATACTTAATAAATTGGCAGATTTACCCTTTTTATTTCTCACCAGTTTAACCATTCTTCTGTTACCTGTCATCACAGTGATTGAGAAGGCTATCTGAACTCCATAGGGCCCTGACTTTTCTTGGGGGAGAACATTATTGGTATCAGTATTGCAGCCTGGACCCGGCACATATCAGTCCGACTCACAGATTATCTGAGTCAGAGGAGGTGGGGGGGCTCTGTGACGTTTGGGTGATGGTGTTTTCCAGCGTGGTGGAATGGGAGGGGCTGGACGAGGAGGGGAATTTAGGGGAGAAAAAATGGGATTTGGGCATGGTGCGAGTTGGAAATCCAGAAAATGGGGGAATGGGGAATCCGGACTGTGTGGAGAGAATGAAATGCTGGATGGGGTCCCGGTGGGTGAAAGTTGGGAGTCTCCTGGTGGGCCTGGGGGAGACTCCACTTGTTGGGCTGTTGGGGCTGGGGGAGACTCCTCCTGTTGGGTTGTTGGGGCTGGGGGAGACTCCTCCTGTTGGGTTGTTGGGGCTGGGGGAGACTCCTCATGTTGGGCTGTTGGGGCTGGGGGAGACTCCTCCTGTTGGGTTGTTGGGGCTGGGGGAGACTCCTCATGTTGGGCTGTTGGGGCTGGGGGAAACTCCTCGTGTTGGGGTAAGGATGATGACGTTAAAGCCTCTCTCTCAGTGTGCTGTCCTTCATGGTCAATCCTTATCTCAGGCGGTAGCAATTTTTCTCCAGAAGGCTGTCTTATCTGTTGTTTTGGATTGTCTCGCCTCTTGTCCTTGGCAGGGGCTGCCGGTGACCGACGCAAAAAATCAAAAATGTTGTAGCTTAACAGCTGTACTCCTGACTTGTTAAGGCAAAATCCATCTGCCTCAAAGAGGTGTCTGCGTTCCCAAAAAATGTTGAAATTGTCAATAAAATTCACTGATTGAGCAGCACACGTATCTTTGAGCCATCTGTTTAGCATCAACAGCCTGCTGAATCTCTCGTCTCCTCGCCGAACTGTTGGTAGAGGTCCACTGATAAACACCTCAGTATTCAGACATCGAACTTTGTTCAGCAGATCATTAAAATCCCGTTTCAATACCTCTGATTGTTGCTTGACAACATCAAGTGCTCCTGTGTGAATGACGAGAGATTTCACTGTCGGATGGTCAGCAGTGATTTCCAGAATTTTCTCTGAGATACCGGACACCATATCATTGGTAAAACAAAGTACTTTGGTGTTTTTGCTGAAAAGGTGTTTTGTCTTATTCACAGCTCCGTCACCCACTATCAGCGTTTGAGGCCCACTGGTTAGCTCTTTCTGCAGCCTTTTAGTATATGATTTAGCCTCATACCTTTCTCCGGTGCTGGAAGATGACCTTTCTTTTGGGGAGTCAGGGTCTTGTAAAAGTGGAGCAAATCTGTTCTCTAGTAGAATCCCTGTGTCTTTGGTCGGTTTGCTCTTACTTTTTGTTTTAGCCACATTCCACGGCTGTTTTCTCCTTGGTACTGGGGTTGAAGAGACCCTCCTGTGTGACAGCAGTGCAGGCCACTCAGTATCATCACGAGTCTCCAGGTGCTGGGTTCTGCCTGTTAACCGTCTTCCCATATCTGAGGGAGGCGATTTATCTTTCCATGAATTATGCTTTGGCTTTGCACAAAGCATTTGTCTGTTAGCCTGCTCCTTTCCACTGATTTGGGTCATCAGTAGAGTGGTTTCATTCCCATATTGACCATTTACCTCCACGTTGACTTCGAGTCGCAGAATTTTCATCTCCAGTACTGCTATCTTCTGGAGAAGTTTGTGGTAGTCATCCGTGGAAAAGGGAGGCATCTTGTTGCTAATTAGCTTAGCTTAGCTGAGCTCCACAAACCCAGTCAGTATAGTGCAGGCTTATGCTGCTGATAGGCCACACTCACAAAGTAAAAAGGGTTTAAATAATAGTGGTAGCCTTCAGATACTTTCATAAATTAAGCTCCCAGTGATTTAGAAGTATCCAGGACCCGCTTTCCATACATTTTGTAACAAAAGGACAGGATTACAATGGGGAAAAAAAGAAAAGTAAGAAAGTAAGAGCGGAGAGTGAAGAGCGAAGTGTCTACTAGCGTCTACTCAAGGACACAATCTATGCAGAGACAGTCTCTGTTAGCTCGTCAATGTCCTCACAGAAGGTGACCAGCACCATGGCTACCTGCCTTGCACTGCTGGTTTCTCTGGAAGTTAAGCAGGGGCTGGTCTGGTCCATCTCTGGATGGGAGACCAGTTGGTGCTGGTAGAGGTGTTGGAGGGCCAGTAGGGGGTGCTCATCCCTCTGGCCTCTGTTAGATCCCCAATGCCCCGGGATGGAGACGGGGACTCCGTCCCGTCTAGAGCACCGTCTTTCGGATGAGACGTTAAACCGAGGTCCTGACTCCCTGTGGTCACTAAAGATCCCGTGGCACTCATCGCAAGAGTAGGGGTGCTAACCCCGGTGTCCCGGCCAAAATTCCCAACCCGGCTCTTGTACCAACATGGCCACCTAATCATCCCCTGGTCTCAAATTGGTTAGTTTCATTCCTCACCTCTCCGCTGTGCCAGTGTGTGGTGAGCGTTCTGGCGCATACTGGCTGCCGTGCATCACCCAAGTGGGTGCTACACTCTGGTAGCGGATGAGGTGTCATATCTCCCCCACACACACACACACTATGTAAGCGCTTTGAGTGACCTCCAATAAAGCGCTATATAAATCCAATCAATTATTATTATTATTAGAAGGTAATGTATGCAGAGACGGTCTGTTAGCTCGTCAATGTCCTCACAGAAGGTAATGTATGCAGAGACGGTCTGTTAGCTCGTCAATGTCCTCACAGAAGGTAATGTATGCAGAGACAGTCTGTTAGCTCGTCAATGTCCTCACAGAAGGTAATGTATGCAGAGACAGTCTCTCTTAGCTCGTCAATGTCCTCACTGAAGGTAATGTATATAGAGACAGTCTCTCTTAGCTCGTCAATGTCCTCACTGAAGGTAATGTATGCAGAGACAGTCTGTTAGCTCGTCAATGTCCTCACAGAAGGTAATGTATGCAGAGACAGTCTCTCTGTTAGCTCGTCAATGTCCTCACTGAAGGTAATGTATGCAGAGACAGTCTCTCTTAGCTCGTCAATGTCCTCACTGAAGGTAATGTATGCAGAGACAGTGTCTGTTAGCTCGTCAATGTCCTGCCATTCATTGTTGAACAGATCCCTGTCAGTGCAGCGGTAGCGTTCCTGTAGGCACTGGGTTGAGTCAGCTGACCAAGCCGGAACCAATCTTCGTTCCGGCTTGTTTCTTTTCAGTGCCGATTTGGAAGACGGAACCAAATAAACAGTTTAACTGGAAGTTAGCGTCGCCCTGGGTTCCCTCGACAAAAAGCCAATGGGTTTTTCCCATTGGATTTTTGATTATTGCAGAAAATAAGCTTTGTGGCAAACAAAAGTTTATGATACTTACACGTTTTGTTAAGCAAGATAATTTTCACCAAGGAACACTACTTTTATGACTTTTGAAGCTTAAATGCTATCGCCAGAATTCTTTTAAGACACGTAAAAGCTTCAAAATTCACGAGTGGGGTATTTACCGACGTATCTTATGTCGTAAAACACAACGTGTAAATCTCTTAAGCTTGTGTTAACCACAGACCTTATTTCAGCCATCTAACCAAAAACCCATTCAAAAAACCCATTGACTTTGAGACAAGGGAACCGGAAGTGCCAACATGCTAACGGACTTCCGGGTTTTAGGACTCATTCCTGCACCACTCTATCCCCTGAAGCCGCTACACTTCATCATAGCCCGAGTCGATAAGTCGGCGTTAGCCTTCGGCTGAATAGAAACAAGTGTGACAAATATCAGATAAAAAGGGTGTAAAGATACGGACAAAAGTTCGGTATCAGAGGTACACAGTGTTTCCCTAACGGTCACCATATTGCACCATTGCAATACGTATTGCACTCTCTTTGTGTGCAGTATTAAGGGTATTTAGTGTTGTTTTTTACGTTCACATGCATTTTAAATTTCAATATTCTGGCCCTCATAAGAAAGTAGTTGAATAGCGCTGGTATAGGCCAATGTTTCATGTCTTGTGTTTAACCGATGGGACGCTCCCTATAGCAAAATATTACAGTCTTTGCTTCCATAGGCTATTGAACAGACCTATAGGATAGAATGGAAAAGAATAGAATAGAATAGACATTTAAGTGGAGGCCGACATACAAAACACAAAACAACGACCGTAGGAGGAGGGGATACTGTTGGAGAGGAGCTGGGGGTTAGGGAGGTGTTGGGTGGAGAGGAGCTGGGGGTTAGGGAGGTGTTGGGTGGAGAGGAGCTGGGGTTAAGGAGGCGTTGGGTGGAGAGGAGCTGGGGGTTAGGGAGGTGTTGGGTGGAGAGGAGCTGGGGGTTAGGGAGGTGTTGGGTGGAGAGGAGCTGGGGGTTAGGGAGGTGTTGGGTGGAGAGGAGCTGGGGGTTAGGGAGGTGTTGGGTGGAGAGGAGCTGGGGGTTAGGGAGGTATTGGGTGGAGAGGAGCTGGGGGTTAGGGAGGTGTTGGGTGGAGAGGAACTGGCGGTTAGGGAGGTGTTGGGTGGAGAGGAGCTGGGGGTTAGGGAGGCGTTGGGTGGAGAGGAGCTGGGGGTTAGGGAGGTGTTGGGTGGAGGGGAGCTGGGGGTTAGGGAGGTGTTGGGTGGAGAGGAGCTGGGGGTTAGGGAGGTGTTGGGTGGAGAGGAGCTGGGGGTTAGGGAGGTGTTGGGTGGATAGGACCTGGGGGTCAGGGAGGTGTTGGGTGGAGAGGAACTGGGGGTTAGGGAGGTGTTGGGTGGAGAGGAGCTGGGGGTTAGGGAGGTGTTGGGATGTTGGTGGAGCTGGGGGTTAGGGAAGTGTTGGGTGGAGAGGAGCTGGGGGTTAGGGAGGTGTTGGGATGTTGGTGGAGCTGGGGGTTAGGGAGGTCAAGTCAATGAAACACAGAGAAATTAAGAAAGGGAAGGAGAGGAAGGTGAGAGGGTGAGACAGTGAGAGGGTGAGACAGTGAGAGGGTGAGACAGTGAGAGGAGAGGAAACTGAAGCTCCACCTCTGATTCTGATGTTGGCATGAAGTCAAATTAATGAAAAATGGCTCTGGTAGTAGCAGTACTGTAGTAGTACTGTAGTGGTACTGTAGTACTGTAGTAGTACTGTAGTAGTACTGTAGTGAGAGAGGACACAATGAAAACACAATGAAGGAAAAGATCAGATGGTACTTTATTGCTTTTACAGGTGAAAGTACAGTAAGTGCAGTACAGAGGAAATATAGCCTTAATAATATCCTATCAGTGTAAATATACTAAGTAGTATCGTATACTGTAAAGAGAATACAAAGGATTAACAATTCTCAACTAATCAAAGCCAACAAAGTCTAAAGGCCCTCTTTGTTCTGTTCAGCTTCCAGATGTTACAGGACTACGACCTTCTCACAGATCCAGGAGTTTAGTCTGTTACACCGTTCATCATGCCAGCGGCCCCACCGTACTTCTACACAGTCTTCTACTCCATCATCATCATCTGTCTGATCAGGTCCCCGGGAACTGAAAGGCAGAAAGAATAGAAAGTGCAGCACAGTGTTGAGGTGATACCACTCTGTCACTCTCTGAGAAGAGATTCTGCTGAATAGAGTCACCAGCCTTACCTTGAAGTCATGTTGGTACCATCCACCCACTTCCAGGTCCCCTCTGGGTCTCGCTTACTCAGTCCAATCCAGTGATCACCCTCCAGTACGCTAACAAACACCTGTTTCAAATAGTAATAGTATCTGTTGTCATGACAACACAGCTGACTGAATTAAAAATGTACCCCCCAGACACATATACACACACACACACACACACACACACACACACACACACACACACACACACACACACACACACACACACACACACACACTCTGTTACCTGTTCTTCTCTGCTGTTGATAACTATCAGGTCTGCATCTCTTTGCAGACAGTCATCTCTACTGGCCGTCCAGTTCCTCTCAGTAGTAGAAATAAAGTAGAGACTGTGGTTGAAATACAGCCAACCATCTGGTCTACGGTCTGTTGAATGTAAAAGGAAAAGCTTTTACAGGTGTAGTAGATCACAATAGAAACCTGACCTTGTGTAGTAGATCACAATAGAAACCTGACCTTGTGTAGTAGATCACAATAGAAACCTGACCTTGTGTAGGAGATAACATTAGGAACCTGACCTTGTGTAGTAGATCACAATAGAAACCTGACCTTGTGTAGTAGATCACAATAGAAACCTGACCTTGTGTAGTAGATCACAATAGAGACTTGACCTTTAGATCACAATAGAGGACCAAGAGAGCACGCTGACAGAAAAACTCTGCAATTCCCTGGCTTACACTCTTCAAATGGATGTGAGCACAGAAGGAAAAAATGCCCATGCTTTGACATTTGTTCGTTACATGCAAGAGAATGCAATTCACAAGGATATTTTTTATTGCCTCCCTCTCCCTGAACATGAGACTGCCCAAGCAATGTACGATGTCCTTCATGATTCTATGAAGAAAAACAGAATTCCCTGGGAGTGTATGGTGGGATTTTGCACAGACGGAGCTCCGTCTATGGCAGGACGGCGAAATAGGTTTGCGGACACTTATCACCCAGTTGGCCCCATCTGCAATATGGAATCATTGCATGATTCACCGTGAACAACTGGCATCTAAAGAACTGAATGTGCCCATCGCAGACATACTGCAACAGGTCGTAACCATAGTGAATTACATCAAGCCACATCCTCTGCGCGCAAGTCTGTTTGCAACACTGTGCGCCGACATGGGCTCTGAATATGAAAACTTACTATTTCACACAGAGGCACTGTGGTTGTCGAGAGGTAATGTGTTGGAGCGTTTTTCCAAGCTGAGAAACAAACTGTTGCCGTTTTCCATGGATGTTAAAAAAAAATGACTTTTGCGACTTTCTGTGTGACCAGCAGAAAATGTGCCTCCTTGCATATGTAACAGACATCTTTGGAAAACTTAACAAACTTAACAAAAGCATGCATGGGAAAAACACGAATCTCATGCACATGAGTGACCGTATTGATGGATTCAGGGGGAAACTTGCATACTGGAGAGAAAGCATTTCAAAGGCAAACTTCACCCCTTTCCCCCAACTGAGTCACTTTTTAAAAGACAACAGCATCGATAAGTGCTCCACAAAGGAGATGTGCAGCCAACTGAAACGCCTAGAAGAGCACTTCGCTACCTATTTCCCAGATGTGGATGTGTCAAAGTTTGACTGGGTAAGAGACCCATTTCACTGTGACGCAGGCGCAGTGGACCTGCCTGCTACCGCTGTTGAACAGCTGATTGAACTTTTCTATGCCAGAACTCATCAGGGATTACATTCGCGAGTGACAGTGGAGGAATTCTGGTTTGGAGCAAGAGATGAGGACCCAGAGATCTCACTGTGTGCTCTAAAACTGTTGGTTCCTTTTGGAAGTACATACTTGTGCGAAGCTGGATTTAGTGCTCTTGTTTGTATGAAGTCGAAGTACCGTTCCCGACTGGATGTTACGTCAGAGATGAGATGCGCTCTGTCTGCTACAGCACCTGACTTTGAAAGGCTGCAGCGAGGTGCACAGGCTCAGCCATCCCATTAAATGTGGTGAGGTGACTTTCATTCATTCAAATGTTCACTGTGGCCAGTGATGCTGGAGTAGTTTTTTTTTGTTTTGTTTTTTTCATGATTCCCTATGAGAAATTGCTTGCTCAGTAGGCCTTTTCATTTTCAGCCTTGTGAATACAGCCATCAGAGAAAATAAAATTGTCAATGTATGCACTTATCCTGGCTACTCTGTATTTGTTCACAGTATAACAAACATGTTAAAAAAAAAAATGTCTCTGGGGTCGCCAGAAATTTTTGATGTCAAAATGGGGTCACAGCCCAAAAAAGGTTGGGAACCACTGACCTAACATCTCTCCTTGGGTCCAGATCTTACCATAGACATACAGCTTGCCTGTGTCACTACTGGCTGTGCCAGCGCTGTTCTTCGCCACACAGCGGACCGTCTCCACACCAGACCTCACACCTCTGACGACGAGGTCCCCCCTGTCCATCCAGACCGCAGGCTCTGATTGGTCATCTGTCCTGTCCTTCTTCAGAGGCCGGTCGTTGTGTAACCACTCGATGGTGGGCTTCGGCTTGCCCATGGCATGGCAGTAGAAGCGGGTTGTGTTGCCCACGGACACCATCTTGGTAGAGGGGGAGTTTACGAAGACGGGGGCCTCCCCCCCCCGCATCACTGAACAGAAGACAGGGAGATGAGATGAGTGAACGCTGTTGTACAACAGGTATCTAGAGATGCACCATCAGAACACACCATTCACACACTGGCAGCACCCGTCCGCTAGACGGACCCAGAAGATAGCCTGGTCCCTTAAGGACACACTTCCTCACCCCGACCGGCGGGCCGTGTGCCGGGAGGTTCACACCTAGGGATTGTTTTCTCGCCTGCCTTTTTCATACATGATTGAATATCCTAGCAGTATCTCTCCATTTCCTGATCAGGGTCAGCACACATATGGTCAGCACACATCACAGCAGCAACAGGACTGTTTACAATGCAGTTTTGTTCACTTTTTGTATAACCGCTGACCGCCCCCCCCCCCCCCGATGCCCCACTCCATTTCAGTGAGCGATGACGTCATCCGAAGATGACATCATCCGAAGATGACATCATTCACAGGAATCAAGACACAAGACGAGGGGGAGGGGTCATAAAGGTTATCTGCATGATGTAACACCTCATAATACCAGACCTGAGATTGTCACTCACTAAAAAGTGATCTAAATATGATGTCATCACCGGTGATTTCGCTCTCATCGGTGTAATCAATATTGTTCATCGCTTCAATCAAACATTCGTCCATTCAGGACTTTCAGTCATTTTGTTTGCAGTGAATCTGAACGTCTAAAATGTGTTGAAATCGCCAATGTGTGTAATGTGGTCATCACTGAGTGTTGGCCACATTACACACATTTATAAAGAGTATATATACTGGATATACTGTACACAGAATAGAAAGGATTCACAATTCTCAACACATGAACACAAACAAAGTCTACAGACCCTCTTTGTTCAGTTCAGCTTCCAGATGATCCAGGACTACGACCTTCTCACACATCCAGGAGTTTAAACTGTCACACATTTCATCATTCCAGCTGTTCCCCCATACTGCTACACAGTCTTCTGGTCCATATTTATCGTCGGGTTGATCAGGTCCCCAGGAACTGAAAAGCAGAAAGAATAGAAAGTGCAGCACAGTGTTGAGGTGATACCACTCTGTCACTCTCTGAGAAGAGATGCTGCTGAATAGAGTCACCAGCCTTACCTTGAAGTCATGTTGGTACCATCCACCCACTTCCAGGTCCCCTCTGGGTCTCGCTCACTCAGTCCAATCCAGTGATAACCCCCCAGTTCGCTAACAAACTCCTGTTTCAAATAGTAATAGTATCTGTTGTCATGACAACACAGCTGATTGAATGAAAAACCACACACACACACACACACACACACACACACACACACACACACACACACACACACACACACACACACACACACACACACACTCACTCTGTTACCTGTTCTTCTTTGCTGTTGATAACTATCAGGTCTGCATCTCTTTGCAGACAGTAATCTCTACTGGCCGTCCAGTTCCTCTTAGTAGTAGAAATAAAGTAGAGTCTGTGGTTGAAATACAGCCAGCCTAGCCGTGTCAAATCATCTGTTGAATATAAAAGGCAAACCGTAATAATCACAGAACTGGTTATCTTACTACATACCACTGCAGGATAGAAAGGTGACCTTAGTTGTTAGTAGATGTCAGTAAGTATATAAGTTACAGTAATGATCATGTCACACCATATGAGACCTTAAGGGCACTAGGACACCTCATAACTGGAGTATGAAAAAACCCAACATATTTTCTGTCTCACGATTCCTCCTCTGGACTTGCTTGTCCAATTGTTTGTCCGTTTGCTCTGTTAGCATGACAATATAAAATGTTAGGTGATAAGGCAGAGAGGATATTCAAATACAAATCACAAAAGCAGAAAGTATTTCTAAAAGGAAGTTTATTAACATGATTGATTTAATAACTTTCATAACATTTTTAAAACACTCACCAAGTGCATCCACTAAGTGCTCTCTCCCCATCGTCCAAGCTGTCTCTGAGTCTAGGACAGGACAGAGGAGGACAGAAGAAATCAGCTCTACAACAGAACCACATCCTCTCTAAACATAACAGGACCCACAGCCATTTAAAACAAAGTCCATCCACCCTGAAACAAAACGGGATTATTATGAACAAAGAGTTGAATTATCATCAGGGTTATCTGAACCTGAACTGTGTAAGTCTGCACTGCAGTCGTTATTGTGGTAATGTACCTATTATTATTATTATTATTATTATTATTATTATTATTATTGTTGTTGTTGTTGTTGTTGTTGTTGTTGTTGTTGTTGTTGTTGTTGTTGTTGTTGTTGTTGTTGTTGTTGTTATTATTATTATTATTATTATTATGTATTGTTAGTATTAAATATTATTATCATTGTAATTATTATTGTAATTATCATTGTAATTATTATTATTGTAATTATTATTATTATTACTTTTATGTAGTATAGTAGTAGTAGTAGTATTAATCTCATTCCTGTTATTACTATCATTATTATAATCATTACTATGATCATAATTATCATACAATTATCACAATTACCACCATTATTATTATTATTATTTTGAGTAGTAGTAATATTATTATTATTATTATCATCATCATCATCATCATCATCATCATCATCATCATCATCATTATTGTTATTATTATTATTATTATTATTATTATTATTATGTAGTAGTAGTAGTATTAATCTCATTCCTGTTATTATTATCATTACTATGATCATTATTATCGTACAATTATCACAATTACCACCAATATTATTATTATTATTATTTTGAGTAGTAGTAATATTATTATTATAATTATTATTATTATTATTATTATTATTATCATCATCATCGTTATTATTAGTATCATTATTATTATTATTATTGTCATTATCGTTATTGTTATTATCATTATTATTATATTATCATTATTATTATATTATCATCATCATCATCATCATCATCATCATCATCATCATCATCATCATCATCATCAGCACTACTATTATTCTAGTGATGGTATGATTGAGACTCACAGAGGCGCAGGGAGATGTTGAGAGTGGCTTGTAGAATACACAGCAGTCCGAAGCTCAGAGTGACATAGCTGCATGGCTTTATAACTGTTCAGGGGTAGGAGACACACACACACACACACACACACACACACACACACACACACACACACAGCTATATGCATGGATCTGGTCAAGTAAAAGATAGAAAGAAATAAGAAACAACTAAGAACCTCTCATGACATTATCTACATAGCAATGCTGTATTTCACTTATTTTAGTAGTAGAGTAGAAAGCCGAGAGCTGCCGTGGGTGGTGGGATATTTTTGTGCCCGTTTTGTCGTGATAACGAGATAATAATTGGTTATCTCGACATAACCAACTTGGTTTGGTCAACAAGTTCATACATTCATCAATAATCAGTAATCACGTTGTGCCATGATTGCTCTCCTCGTCTCTTCTCACCACTGCGGTCAAGTGATCCTCCGTTCACCAACACACTTGACCGCTGTTTCTCTCAGTCCGTATAATAGCCTATAGGCTGCAGATAAATTATTCATGATCTCCAGAAAAACTACTTGCTTTGGTCGTGATAAAGCAAAATTAAGTCGTTATTACGACAAAACTCGGATGTTTACGATGAGATGAAGAGCTAATGATGCCAGGATCATGACAAAACCAAGTTGGCTTTGAGTTTGCTCAAATTAAACTAATCTGTAATGTTGATCCAACTTTTACATGAGATAAATGATTTGGCTTAAAAAGTGCCGGCCCTCAGATGTGCATTTTAAAAACAAATCTTACAGTCAACTATAGAAATGTCAAACATGGAAAATAAAAACCATCCAGGTACCAAGTATAAAATGCTGAATATGAATAATAGTATATTCCATAGAGCAGATGGGAAAGGGAACTCCCCCATCTTAGACTTAAATGGTCTCAGATCAATCTCAAAATGTGTTAAAATGCTGCTTTTACAGACAATATTAACAACATCATCTTCCAGGGGACAATCCCCCCGGACCGCCCTACATTGGTCGCTGCTAACAATGGTTTGTGATTCATGATATTTCAAGACAGCCAGGTAGGAATTCAGACACTGATATTTAGTTGATGTGTAAAATACTAAACTTGTTCTGCTTCCTAAAGCTACTCTGCACTTTGGCATTTTTTGCAGCTCCTCAATATTGACTGATGACATAAATGTATGTTTTGATGACCATGTGTCACATTATTAACTTATTTTATTACTGATTGTTGATGTATTTTAAATCCTCTAAAAGGGTCTTACCAGATCTTCTCTTCCTGGTCACCTTGGTGTGGAAAGACATGTCCTCATGTTCCTCAGTGAGTCCAGAGTCCAGTTCATGGATGGTGGCCATGGTTCCTCTCTGGACAGCTTCCACTGCTTTCATGCTTCAGCTCTGCTATATGAGCTGGAAAACACATCACATGGTTTAATTCTGACCAATCATCTGCTTTCATTCTGAACCATCACTGTCACCACACAGTTTTCTTCTGCTTTTATCAGATGCCATCATTTTACACACACACGCACACACGCACACACACACACACACTAACACACCCACACATTACATAATTCTCCATATGATATATAGAAGATACGTGATTTATATTGAATATATATCACATCGTATAAAGTTACAACATACATGTATATCATATAAAGATACAATGATCTTCAGTGAGAAACTGAAATGTGACCTCAGAGATCAGAAGGTCTCAGTCTTCACTGTCTCCACTGTATCCTAGAAGGTAGTGGACATGTCTAGGAGTGGTCAAGCTGTATCCTAGAAGGTAGTGGACATGTCTAGGAGTGGTCAAGCTGTATACTAGAAGGTAGTGGACATGTCTAGGAGTGGTCAAGCTGTATCCTAGAAGGTAGTGGACATGTCTAGGAGTGGTCAAGCTGTATACTAGAAGGTAGTGGACGTGTCTAGGAGTGGTCAAGCTGTATCCTAGAAGGTAGTGGACATGTCTAGGAGTGGTCAAGCTGTATACTAGAAGGTAGTGGACATGTCTAGGAGTGGTCAAGCTGTATACTAGAAGGTAGTGGACATGTCTAGGAGTGGTCAAGCTGTATACTAGAAGGTAGTGGACATGTCTAGGAGTGGTCAAGCTGTATACTAGAAGGTAGTGGACATGTCTAGGAGTGGTCAAGCTGTATCCTAGAAGGTAGTGGACATGTCTAGGAGTGGTCAAGCTGTATACTAGAAGGTAGTGGACATGTCTAGGAGTGGTCAAGCTGTATACTAGAAGGTAGTGGACATGTCTAGGAGTGGTCAAGCTGTACACTAGAAGGTAGTGGACATGTCTAGGAGTGGTCAAGCTGTATCCTAGAAGGTAGTGGACATGTCTAGGAGTGGTCAAGCTGTATACTAGAAGGTAGTGGACATGTCTAGGAGTGGTCAAGTTGTATACTAGAAGGTAGTGGACATGTCTAGGAGTGGTCAAGCTGTATACTAGAAGGTAGTGGATATGTCTAGGAGTGGTCAAGCTGTATCCTAGAAGGTAGTGGACATGTCTAGGAGTGGTCAAGCTGTATCCTAGAAGGTAGTGGACATGTCTAGGAGTGGTCAAGCTGTACACTAGAAGGTAGTGGACATGTCTAGGAGTGGTCAAGCTGACCTTGTGGTCTTCTGTCCCCAGACGCCGTCCCGTAGTCCGGTGTCAACGTAACGTCTGTGAGCAGCGAGAGCTGCACCCTGCTGTGTGTTGTGGACAAACTGAGTGACTCTGTCCTGATATAAAGAACAGTCCAGAACCAGACCAGGGGCCTCATTTATAAAGGTCTCTTGCGGAAACAGGGATGAAATGTGCATACGCATCTTTCACCACCAACGTCGTGATTTATTAAATAAAACCTTGTCACCCTGGAGTAAAGCTCCCACAAAGTTTTTCAAACAGTGAACTCTGGAGACGACCACAGGAAGAAGCGGCGGTAATGCACTATATGTGTTTGCAAACCGCCAATAACGGCAAAAGAAGAAGAAGATGCTGTAACCCCCGGAGCTCATTGCGGACCCAACGCACATTGTGCACCACATATGACTTCAGAGTTATTTATTCATTTATATATTTATTTTATGAAAAGCACCCATTATGAAACATGAATTAAAGCAAAATTATGTTCAACACACTACAGCCCTTTCAAATCACAATCCTTGGCCAGACCAACTGTATCACTTAAACGTTTAATTAATTAGCTTGATAAATAAGCCTACATTCAATAAACCTGTGGGCATTTGAAATGAATACCCCTATTGGCCTATCGCTAATGCAAGGCCTATAAATAATGCCCTGATTTCCTCTGTATTCTAATGAGCGAAAAATTGCGAATGCAATTGTTTATTTTTGTTCAAGGGAACCGAACAAAATAGACTTGCGTTGGTCTACTTCATTTAGAAACACTTCGATCTCCGAATTAAAAGGTGCATCCATTTTTCCGTCTAATGATTGATCAGAAAAGGCTCCTTATATACTATATATATGTTGATATACAAGTGATTAATTAGCATTGACCTTTTAAGGACTATTATGGGCTGGACTTGGGAGGAGCAGAGCGCTCGTGCACGCACGCCAAATTAGACGCACGTTGGTATTTATAACGAGGAGAGTGCGTACAGGTGTGCGCAGCAAGGTTTTATAAATCCGAATGTTTTTGTGCGTACATTCTGAGGTTTGGGCGTACGCAATGCTCTAGTCTAGGGGGATGACTTGGAGGAGCTGGCAGAGAGAGGGACTGGGCGAGGGTCGCGGTGAGTTGTTGAACCTGTGTGGATAGCGTGGCTAGCGCTTGCTCCTGGTTAGCTGCTGCTAACTGAATGTTAGCCGTGGTGGAGGCTGACATCGCCTCTTGGTGCTGGAGCTGGGTCTCCACCCGGTCTAGGCGAGCCAGTGGATCTGGGTTGTGCGCTGGGTCCATTTGGTGGCCAGATTGTACTGTAACGGGTGTGGTTAGGACCCAATAGCAGCACAAGGACAGGTGGGTATCGTTTGTAACAAACTTTATTAAGATAGTGGTCGGGAGCAGGCAGGATCGGGAAACCGGGACAGGAGACAGGCGAACGAGGGTCCAGAGGGGCGAAGCGGGGATCGTCGTCGGGGAGCAGGCAGGATCGGGAAACCGGGACAGGAGACAGGCGAACGAGGGTCCAGAGGGGCGAAGCGGGGATCGTCGTCGGGAGCAGGCAGGATCGGGAAACCGGGACAGGAGACAGGCGAACGAGGATCCAGAGGGGCGAAGCGGGGACAGGCAGGATCGGGAAACCGGGACAGGAGACAGGCGAACGAGGGTCCAGAGGGGCGAAGCGGGGATCGTCGTCGGGGACAGGCAGGATCGGGAAACCGGGACAGGAGACAGGCGAACGAGGGTCCAGAGGGGCGAAGCGGGGATCGTCGTCGGGAGCAGGCAGGATCGGGAAACCGGGACAGGAGACAGGCGAACGAGGATCCAGAGGGGCGAAGCGGGGACAGGCAGGATCGGGGAAACCGAAGTACTCTTGTACTTCACGTGTATCGTGTAGACCTCACAGGATGTTTCCTCACACGCAGGAGCTTTATTTATCTTCTGATTATCGTTCTATCATCTGCACCGCTGTGTCTTCAGATATGCATCAGGGTTAATCATGATATCTGTGACAGATACACATTTTCTGTTTTCATGAGATGTAAGATAGCAGTAAACAAGAAGTAATGCAACATCTTATCTTCGTTGTGTGTGTGTGTGTGTGTGTGTGTGTGTGTGTGTGTGTGTGTGTGTGTGTGTAGGTTAGTTACATAGTTAGCTAGGCCACCATGTTTTCCACTTACTAAGCTGCAGCCCAAAGTCTATAATCCAACGTTACCCAACTATTCCCACCATAACTGTTCACATTGAGGTGTTTGCTGTGGAAAGGTCCGTTGATAATGTTATTGTTGCAAAGGGCCGTTTAATCCACGCACCAGGTTTGGAGCATGGCTAAAATGGAGTTAACGTTGCGGGTCTGAAGCTCGTCCGTCCGTCACGGGTTTACTGATCTGTGGTGTTGAAACCCGGAGGTGGAGTCAGGTAGTCCGGGTCCATGTGGGACCACCACGTCTCCAGGAGGTGGAGTCAGGTAGTCCGGGTCCATGTGAGACCACCACGTCTCCTGGAGGTGGAGTCAGGTAGTCCGGGTCCATGTGAGACCACCACGTCTCCTGGAGGTGGAGTCAGGTAGTCCGGGTCCATGTGAGACCACCACGTCTCCTGGAGGTGGAGTCAGGTAGTCCGGGTCCATGTGAGACCACCACGTCTCCTGGAGGTGGAGTCAGGTAGTCCGGGTCCATGTGGGACCACCACGTCTCCTGGAGGTGGATTTTTATTAGACCTTTATTTCACCAGGCTAGGCAGTTAAGAACAGATTCTTATTTACAATGCCGGCCTGCCGCTAAGGGGAAAGGGGAGTAGGGCTGAAAAAAACAACACTTAAAACTACAGTTAGAACAGCAAACAAACAGGGGGCAGTAATAAAATAATGAACACTACAGGTACAGAGCAAGATGCAGACAATTGGTCCATTTGAGACCACCACATCTCCTGGAGGGGAACTCAGGTAGTCCAGGTCCATATGAGACCACCACGTCTCCTGGAGGTGGAATCAGGTAGTCCGGGTCCATGTGAGACCACCGCATCTCCTGGAGGTGAAGTCAGGTAGTCCGGGTCCATGTGAGACCACCGCATCTCCTGGAGATGGATTCAGGTAGTCCGGGTCCATGTGAGACCACCACGTCTCCTGGCCCCAACATCTAGTGGGGCCTAGATGTTGTTTGGATGACGAAGCGCGCGGAGGCCCTCCTTGTTTGTTCACCTGGTTGTACTCAACCCCATGCTGTGTGTACTGTATAGGTCAGTGGTTCCTCCCAACCTTTGGCTTTAGATGTAGGCTACCGCTTTAGTCCTTCAGGGACCCAGAGCTGGTGTCGTGCCAAAAAGTGATTGTCTGCCAGAATCTGATTTCTGGCCGCGGGAGCGCGCACAGCAGCCCGTTGAGCGGTAGCGCAAAAACGTCTGCTTTTCTCTGGATTAAACGGCCATAATATGCAGATACACACAACTGTATTATAATGTAATTATAGCAAAGGCACGTGTCTTCGAAAGTTTAACGTTTGTTCAATTTTTGGCAGGTGAAAATGCCTATTTTGTGTTAATGGTCCTTTTAAAAGAATTCCAAGGTGTCCTGTGAGCTCCAGTGTTTATATTATGAAGCTTATGAATGAGATCACGTCATATTTAGGTAGAAATCACCTTTGAGTAACTGTATTTGGCCTTCAATCAATTTCTGGCAGACAATCACTTTTTGGCACGACACCGACACGCCCTGCAAACCAACTAAGCGGCCGCCCAGGGCCCCGCGGCCACCAGGGGGCCCCCAAACTCATGCATCGTTCGCTGAATTGACCGATGGTCTGACCCGGCAACCCTCTGTATCTACCATGAATGGGTACATGTTGTTGCTCATGTAACGCTAGCGACTGACCGTCCACGCTAGGGCGCCAAGCGAGGATCATCACATTGTTTGGCTGGTTTCCGATGACGTCCGTAACGCAGCAGTAGGGGCCCCTCCCTCGGCGAGCGCACGGCAGATTATACCCATCGGTTTATTTGATTTTAATATATTGCTGATTGAACCTTTTGAATCTTGGTTTTGCACGACTGCAGCGTTCACTTCATGGCCATTGGCCAATTACATTTATTGTGCACAACAGTGATTTGTGTTGTATTGAAGTTGTTTTACACGTTACATGGGTAGTTATTCATTCTGTGCCCAATTATTATCTTGATGTATTATAGATAATAGTGTAAAAACTAAATCTAAAATCAAACTAGTGTGTTTTGTAGACTATTATATCTTTCTGCTACATGTTTTAATGCTGCAGGTTTGAAGCCGCCTAGTGGACAGATAATGCCATTTAAAACTGTTCAACACTAATCATTCAGACAAAAACAAAGAAATAAGAATGGCACAAACACACACACACACACACACACACACACTCTGTTACGACTATACTACTACTGTAGTAGTACTTAAGTAGTACTTTAGTACTACTTAAGTATAATTGTACTATAGTAGTGCCATAGTAGTATTGTAGTACTTTGGTAGTACTGTTATTGTACTATAGTAGTGCCGTAGTAGTACTGTAGTGGTACTGTAGTATTAATCTATTCATCTGTAGTGAGAGAGGACACAATGAAAACACAATGAAGGAAAAGATCAGATGGTACTTTATTGCTTTTACAGGTGAAAGTACAGTAAGTGCAGTACAGAGGAAATATAGCCTTAATAATATCCTATCAGTGTAAATATACTAAGTTGTATCGTATACTGTTAAAGAGAATACAAAGGATTAACAATTCTCAACTAATCAAAGCAAACAAAGTCTAAAGGCCCTCTTTGTTCAGTTCAGCTTCCAGATGTTACAGGACTACGACCTTCTCACACATCCAGTACTTTAGTCCGTAACACGGTGCATCATTCCAGCGGCCCTTCCACCAGCCGTCCCCCCGTACTTCTACACAGTCTTGTACTCCATCATAATCATCTGGTTGACCTTCTCCCCAGGAACTGAAAAGCAGAAAGAATAGAAAGTGCAGCACAGTGTTGAGGTGATACCACTCTGTCACTCTCTGAGAAGAGATGCTGCTGAATAGAGTCACCAGCCTTACCTTGAAGTCTTGGAAATCTTGCTACCATCCACCCACTTCCAGGTCCCCTCTGTGTCTCGCTCACTCAGTCCAATCCAGTAAGTACCCCCCAGTCTGCTAACATACACCTATTTCAAATAGTAATAGTATCTGTTGTCATGACAACACAGCTGACTGAATGAAAAATGTACCCCCCCCCCCCCCCCCCCCCCCCCCCCACACACACACACACACACACACACACACACATACTCTGTTACCTGTTCTGCTTTGCTGTTGATAACTACCAGGTCTGCATCTCTTTGCAGACAGTCATCTCTACTGGCCGTCCAGTTCCTCATAGTAGTAGAAATAAAGTAGAGACTGTGGTTGAAATACATCCAGCCATCTGGTCTATGGTCTGTTGAATGTAAAAGGTAAAGCTTTTACAGGTGTAGTAGATCACAATAGAAACCTGACCTTGTGTAGTAGATCACAATAGAAACCTGACCTTGTGTAGTAGATCACAATAGAAACCTGACCAGGTCCAGATCTTACCATGGACAATCAGCTCGGCTGTGTCACTACTGGCTGTACCAGCTCTGTTGTTCGCCACACAGCGGACCGTCTCCACACCAGACCTCACACCTCTGATGACGAGGTCCCCCCCGTCCACCCAGACCACAGACTCTGATTGGTCGTCTGTCCTGTCCCTCTTCAGAGGCCGGTCGTTGTGTAACCACTCGATGGTGGGCTCCGGCTTGCCCATGGCATAGCAGGAGAAGCGGGCCGTGTTGCCCACGGACACCGTCTTGGAAGAGGGGGAGTCTATGAAGACGGGGGCCTCCCCCTCCCACATCACTGAACAGAAGAAAGGGAGATGAGATGAGTGAACGCTGTTGTACAACAGGTATCTAGAGATGCACCATCAGAACACACCATTCACACACTGGCAGCACCCGTCCGCTAGACGGACCCAGAAGATAGCCTGGTCCCTTAAGGACAATTCCGACAATTCTGAGACCATATGATCATAACACATGTCCACCGAGTTGGACCGTTCTCTGGGATCAGTTTTCATTCTAGTCGAATGGAACCAAATTCTTGAAAACCGCTAATTATCTTATAACACTAGCTGTGGGGGCAGATATTCATGTAAAATAAATCGCAATTCTATACCACTAACAAGGCTCAACACCGCACCACACTTCCACGGCAGCATAATGAGGTCCCTACATGTAAAACGAAGCTTTGAGAACTTTGTAAGTGTACAGACAGTTTATTACAGTCGAGCGACGAACGCCGTGCAACGTAACGAGCGATGAATCAGAAGGTGTGCAATCTAGTAGAAGGTGTGCGAAGTGCGAACAGTGCGTGTGCATAGAGAAGAGAAGAAAACGGTTCGTGTTTGTGCTTTTCCCGGCTGCGTTCGTCACTCGACTGGTCGTGACTGTTTTCCAAAGATGGCGCCCGCTTGTTTTCGTGAGGGCACTGGCTTTCTAAACTTTCTTTTTAATAAACTGTCTGTACGCTTACAAAGTTCTCAAAGCTTCGTTTTACATGTAGGGACCCTCATTATGCTGCCGTGGAAGTGTGGTGCGGTGTTGAGCCTTGTTAGTGGTATAGAATTGCGATTTATTTTACATGAATATCTGCCCCCACAGCTAGCGTTATAATCTAATTAGCGGTTTTCGAGAACTTGGGTTACATTCGACTAAAATGAAAACTGATCCCAGAGAACGGTCCAACTCGGTGGACATGTGTTATGATCATATGCTCTCATTTTGCACCGGAATTGTCCTTTAAGGACACACTCCATCACCCCGACCGGCGGGCCGTGTGCCGGGAGGTTCACACCTAGGGATTGTTTTCTCGCCTGCCTTTTTCATACATGATTGAATATCCGAGCAGTATCTCTCCATTTCCTGATCAGGGTCAGCACACATATGGTCAGCACACATCACAGCAGCAACAGGACAAAGAATAGAAAGGATTAACAATTCTCAACACATGAACACAAACAAAGTCTACAGACCCTCGTTGTTCAGTTCAGCTTCCAGATGATCCAGGACTACGACCTTCTCACAGATCCAGGACTTTAGTGTGTCACACGGTGTATTATTCCAGCGGCCCCCTTGTGCTGCTACACAGACTTCTGCTCCATCATCATCATCTGGTTGACCTTTTCCCCAGGAACTGAAAAGCAGAAAGAATAGAAAGTGCAGCACAGTGTTGAGGTGATACCACTCTGTCACTCTCTGAGAAGAGATGCTGCTGAATAGAGTCACCAGCCTTACCTTGAAGTCATGTTGGTACCATCCACCCACTTCCAGGTCCCCTCTGGGTCTCGCTTACTCCCAATCCAGTGATCACCCCCCAGTACATTAACAAACTCCTGTTTCAAATAGTAATAGTATCTGCTGTCATGACAACACAGCTGACTGAATGAAAACACACACACACACACACACACACACACACACACACACACACACACACACACACACACACACACACACACACACACACACACACTCACTCTGTTACCTGTTCTTCTCTGCTGTTGATAACTATCAGGTCTGCATCTCTTTGCAGACAGTAATCTCTACTGGCCATCCAGTTCCTCTCAGTAGTAGAAATATAGTAGAGTCTGTGGTTGAAATACAGCCAGCCTAGCCGTGTCAAATCACCTGTTGAATATAAAAGGAAACCGTAATAATCACAGAACTGGTTATCTTACTACATACCACTGCAGGATAGAAACGTGACCTTAGTTGTTAGTAGATGTCAGTAAGTATATAAGTTACAGTAATGATCATGTCACACCATATGAGACCTTAAGGGCACTAGGACACCTCATAACTGGAGTATGAAAAAACCCAACATATTTTCTGTCTCACGATTCCTCCTCTGGACTTTCTCGTACGATTGTTTGTCCGTTTGCTCTGTTAGCATGACAATATAAAATGTCAGGTGATAAGGAAGAGAGGATATTCAAATACAAACCACAAAAGCAGAAAGTATCTCTGAAAGGAGGTTTATTAACATGATTGATTTAATAACTTTCATAACATTTTTAAGACACTCACCAAGTGCATCCACTACGCGCTGTCTCTCCTCTGTCCAAGCTGTCTCTGAGTCTAGGACAGGACAGAGGAGGACAGAAGAAATCAGCTCTACAACAGAACCACATCCTCTCTAAACATAACAGGACCCACAGCCATTTAAAACAAAGTCCATCCACCCTGAAAGAAAACGGATTATTCTGAACAAAGAGTTGAATTATCATCAGGGTTATCTGAACCTGAACTGTGTAACTCTGCACTGCAGTCGTTATTGTTGTAATGTACCTATTATTATTATTATTATTATTATTATTATTATTATTATTATTATTATGGCTTGATACTGTTATGTATTATTGTTATTATTATTATTATTATTATTATTATTATTATTATTATTATTATTATTATTATTATTATGTCTTGATACTGTTATGTATTATTATTGTTATTATTCTTATTATCATTATTATTATCATTATCATTATCATTATTATTAATGTTAATATCATCATCATCATCATCATCATCATCATCATCATCATCATCATCATCACTACTATTATTCTAGTGATGGTATGATTGAGACTCACAGAGGCGCAGGGAGATGTTGAGAGTGGCTTGTAGAATACACAGCAGTCCGAAGCTCAGAGTGACATAGCTGCATGGCTTTATAACTGTTCAGGGGTAGGAGACACACACACACACACACACACACACACACACACACACACACACACACACACACACACACACACACACACACACACACACACACACACACACACAGCTATATGCATGGATCTGGTCAAGTAAAAGATAGAAAGAAATAAGAAACAACTAAGAACCTCTCATGACATTACCTGACATAGCAATGCTGTATTTAACTTATTTTAGTAGTAGAGTAGAAAGCCGAGAGCTGCCGTGGGTGGTGGGATATTTTTGTGCCCGTTTTGACGTGATAACGAGATAATAATTGGTTATCTCGACATAACCAACTTGGTTTGGTCAACAAGTTCATACATTCATCAATAATCAGTTGTTCACGTTGTGCCATGACTGCTCTCCTCGTCTCTTCTCACCACTGCGGTCAAGTGATCCTCCGTTCACCAACACACTTGACCGCTGTTTCTCTCAGTCCGTATAATAGCCTATAGGCTGCAGATTAATTATTCATGATCTCCAGAAAAACGACTTGCTTTGGTCGTGATAAAGCAAAATTAAGTCGTTATTACGACAAAACTCGGATGTTTACGATGAGATGAAGAGCTAATGATGGCAGGATCATGACAAAACCAAGTTGGCTTTGAGTTTGCTCAAATGAAACTAATCTGTAAATGTTGATCCAACTTTTACATGAGATAAATGATTTGGCTTAAAAAGTGCCGGTCCTCAGATGTGCATTTTAAAAACAAATCTTACAGTCAACTATAGAAATGTAAAAGATGGAAAATAAAAACCATCCAGGTACCAAGTATAAAACGCTGAATATGAATAATAGTATATTCCATAGAGCAGATCTGATGTGAAAGGGAACTCCCCCATCTTAGACTTAAATGGTCTCAGATCAATCTCAAAATGTGTTAAAATGCTGCTTTTACAGACAATATTAACAACATCATCTTCCAGGGGACAATCCCCCCGGACCGCCCTACATTGGTCGCTGCTAACAATGGTTTGTGATTCATGATATTTCAAGACTGCCAGGTAGGAATTCAGACACTGATATTTAGTTGGTGTGTAAAATACTAAACTTGTTCTGCTTCCTAAAGCTGCTCTGCACTTTGGCATTTTTTGTAGCTCCTCAATATTGACTGATGACATAAATGTATGTTTTGATGAGCATGTGTCACATTATTAACTCATTTTATTACTGATTGTTGATGTATTTTAAGTCCTCTAAAAGGGTCTTACCAGATCTTCTCTTCCTGGTCACCTTGGTGTGGAAAGACATGTCCTCATGTTCCTCAGTGAGTCCAGAGTCCAGTTCATGGATGGTGGCCATGGTTCCTCTCTGGACAGCTTCCACTGCTTTCATGCTTCAGCTCTGCTATATGAGCTGGAAAACACATCACATGGTTTAATTCTGACCAATCATCTGCTTTCATTCTGAACCATCACTGTCACCACACAGTTTTCTACTGCTTTTATCAGATGCCATCATTTTACACACACACACACACACACACACACACACACACACACACACACACACACACACGCACACACTAACACACACACACACACACACACACACACACACACACACACACACACACACACACACACACACACACACACACACACACACACACACTAACACACACTAACACACCCACACATTACATAATTTTCCATATGATATATAGAAGATACGTGATATATATAGAATATATATCACGTCGTATAAAGTTACAACATACTGTATATCATATAAAGATACAATGATCTTCAGTGAGAAACTGAAATGTGACCTCAGAGATCAGAAGGTCTCAGTCTTCACTGTCTCCATTGTATCGTAGAAGGTAGTGGACATGTCTAGGAGTGGTCAAGCTGTATACTAGAAGGTAGTGGACATGTCTAGGAGTGGTCAAGCTGTATACTAGAACTTAGTGGACATGTCTAGGAGTGGTCAAGCTGTATACTAGAAGGTAGTGTACATGTCTAAGAGTGGTCAAGCTGTATACTAGAAGGTAGTGGACATGTCTAAGAGTGGTCAAGCTGTATACTAGAAGGTAGTGGACATGTCTAGGAGTGGTCAAGCTGTATACTAGAAGGTAGTGGACATGTCTAGGAGTGGTCAAGCTGTATCCTAGAAGGTAGTGGACATGTCTAGGAGTGGTCAAGCTGTATCCTAGAAGGTAGTGGACATGTCTAGGAGTGGTCAAGCTGTATCCTAGAAGGTAGTGGACATGTCTAGGAGTGGTCAAGCTGTATACTAGAAGGTAGTGGACATGTCTAGGAGTGGTCAAGCTGTACACTAGAAGGTAGTGGACATGTCTAGGAGTGGTCAAGCTGTACACTAGAAGGTAGTGGACATGTCTATGAGTGGTCAAGCTGAATCCTAGAAGGTAGTGGACATGTCTAGGAGTGGTCAAGCTGTATACTAGAAGGTAGTGGACAAGTCTAGGAGTGGTCAAGCTGTATACTAGAAGGTAGTGGACATGTCTAGGAGTGGTCAAGATGTATACTAGAAGGTAGTGGACATGTCTAGGAGTGGTCAAGCTGTATACTAGAAGGTAGTGGACATGTCTAGGAGTGGTCAAGCTGTACACTAGAAGGTAGTGAACATGTCTAGGAGTGGTCAAGCTGTATACTAGAAGGTAGTGGACATGTCTAGGAGTGGTCAAGCTGTATACTAGAAGGTAGTGGACATGTCTAGGAGTGGTCAAGCTGTATACTAGAACTTAGTGGACATGTCTAGGAGTGGTCAAGCTGTATACTAGAAGGTAGTGTACATGTCTAAGAGTGGTCAAGCTGTATACTAGAAGGTAGTGGACATGTCTAAGAGTGGTCAAGCTGTATACTAGAAGGTAGTGGACATGTCTAGGAGTGGTCAAGCTGTATACTAGAAGGTAGTGGACATGTCTAGGAGTGGTCAAGCTGTATCCTAGAAGGTAGTGGACATGTCTAGGAGTGGTCAAGCTGTATCCTAGAAGGTAGTGGACATGTCTAGGAGTGGTCAAGCTGTATCCTAGAAGGTAGTGGACATGTCTAGGAGTGGTCAAGCTGTATACTAGAAGGTAGTGGACATGTCTAGGAGTGGTCAAGCTGTACACTAGAAGGTAGTGGACATGTCTAGGAGTGGTCAAGCTGTACACTAGAAGGTAGTGGACATGTCTATGAGTGGTCAAGCTGAATCCTAGAAGGTAGTGGACATGTCTAGGAGTGGTCAA
>JAOPHQ010004565.1:115000-120000 GCA_030340625.1 Merluccius polli
ATGACATCAAATAATGTGACGTCGTCAACCGACACACCAGATGATGTCATCAGCGGTACTTCTTCCAGAGGGTATCGGAGGAAAGCCCTATAACGCAACACGCTAGCCTGGTGCCGGCGTTCCCGTGGAGAGCGCTCGCTGCGTCGCTGCCTTGGCCCAGGTCATCCGCCTCCTGGTGCAGCACCACGGCCCTCCCGATGACCGACAGCGGTCCCGACAGGGTGGTGTTCGCGGATTCCTTCTCTGCGACGATCTTCCCGTCTCGGACTGCAAAGTTACCAAAGTCCCCTGGGTGGGCGGGGTGAGGCGCCCCGTATGGGTTGTAGTGGCCGCCGGTGGCGCCGCAGCCCTCGCCGATGTCTCCGAACTGGTGGATGTGAATGGCTCTGAGGTGGGCTGCATCACCTGCACCTTCCGCTCGAAAGCCATTCATGTAAAAGTAGACGTTCAAGGGTCCTTGCGGAAACTCCTGCTTAAAGAGAACATGGCCGTGGACCCGGGGTAGTCCCACGGCAAGACCGCTGCTGGGTTTCACTCTGCAGGCGGCGTACATGACGTCATTGTATTGGCTGAGCTCTGGTAAGGCGGCAGCATCATCGCAAGCTTGAAGCGTGGCTTGAAGTTGGACCAGCAACACCAACAGGCTGATACAGAGAGCGGGCCGCTCTGACCTGGCACACAAACACACAAGAACCCAGTGTTGGAAAGTAACTCAGTACTTTTACTCAAGTACCTTGAAAGGTCTACTTTACTTCTATAAGTATTTCTATTTTCTGCTACTTTATACTTCTACTCCACTTCAGCTCAGAGGCAAATGTTGTCCTTTTTCCTCCACTACATTGATCTGACAGCTTTAGTTACTAGTTGCTTTGCAGATTCAGATTAACAATACAAAACATAATCAGTATATTATTGTACCAATAAGGCTTTAATGGTTCCCAGGAAGAAATTCACAAGCTACCTATTAAAGTAATATATCAAATATATGAATACATTAAAATGAGCTCCACTGTTACCAGCTGCAACATTAAAGTGATGAACACATGAATGCATCCATAAATATAATCCCATAATATAATATATACATTATTCTGGAATGAGTTAGTTACATAGTTCACTAGGTTAGTTACATAGTTCACTAGGTTAGTTACTTAGTTAGCTAGGTTACATAGTTCACTAGGTTAGTTACATATTCAACTAGGTTAGTTACATAGTTAGCTAGGTTAGTTACATAGTTAGCTAGGTTAGTTACATACAGTACGTTTACATGACTCAAGAAAGTCGACTTACTGGCTTAGTCCAACTATGATTGGATTACTAAGATGCATGTATACACCTTAGTCGAGCTATACTCGAATCGACTTACTCATAGTCGAGTTAAGACCCCTAGATAATGCGATTCATAGTCGAGCTAAGCGTGCATGTAGCCAATCGAATTGGACTATGCGTTGAATTGCGTTCTGCGCATGCTCGAGATCTCTTCCCGGGGCCGTGAGCCGGAAGTAGAAAGAGACGATGGTTGTTGTTGTTGTTGTCGCCGTCGGATAAGGGATAACGAGAAACGGCGATTTATTTAAAAAGGTGGCGCAGAAGATGGAGGAAGCCGGTGAATTAGTTACCCCCTATAAGGATTGTGTCCCGGCCGCGGGAGCGCGCATGGCATTCATTAAAGGTGGAAGCACGCGGACACTACGCTCCATTTCACCCAAGGCTGAATTAAAAGTACATGTTTTTCTAAATGTTGCTCATCAACGAGGTTAAATAACTACGATCTTTATTCATTCATTGCGCCGCGGCCGAACTGACGGTATTCTCTGATATTATGAATCTTACAGACTGCGTCGGGTTCTCCGACTCTCTGGTACACAACAAGTAAAGACTCCTAGTCGGGTTTATCTCGCCCATGGGGAAAAGGAATTGGGGATAATTAACTTTGGCTTTGACTCTCTGAAGTCCAGACTGAAACGCGACATGGAGGAGAAAGCGATGTTTCAGCAGACAGCTGTCAGTTCACTTCGGGTCCATATCATTTTTCCGACGCTCCGTTGTTCCTCTCGGTCGTATGCGGACCGCTCCGCCGGCAGAGCAGCGGAGGAGTCGGCATACGACTGAGAGGTCGGAGAAATGATATGGACCCGAAGTGAACTGACAGCTGTCTACTGAAAACATATTTCTCGAATGAGTTTGTTGTTGCTGGTGACGTAAAGGGGTCAACCGGTGGCTCTATTACCACTAGTTGAAATGGGCACAGCGCCACCTATCGTACCGGGGCATTACACGCTTCGGCCAATGAATCGATTTACTCGCCGCCATGTATACGCGGACAACTGCAGTTGTCCAATTGCGGAGCATAGACGAGCTATGGCTTTAATCGAAATAATCTGTGCATGTAAACGTACTGATAGTTAGCTAGGTTATTTACATAGTTCACTAGGTTAGTTACATAGTTAACTAAGTTAGTTACATAGTTAGCTAGGTTAGTTACATATAATGGAAATGCTATTGTTGCAAAGGGCCGTTTAATCCACGTACCAGGTTTGGAGCATGGCTAAAATGGGGTGAACGTTGCGGGTCTGAAGCTCGTCCGTCCGTCACGGGTTTACTGATCTGTGGTGTTGAAACCCGGAGGTGGAGTCAGGTAGTCCGGGTCCATGTGGGACCACCACGTCTCCTGGCCCCGTGACTCTTTGATCAAATATTGAATTACTGCAAACTGTGTGTAACACCGCGGTGAGGTCAAGTTGGGTTTTTGTCCTGTCTCCATGTCTTGTCTTGTCATTTCCTGTTGTATTTACCCTTCCTCGTGTGTCTCTGATTATCTGCTGATTGTTTCCACCTGTTCCCTGTTTCCCTGTGTATAAGAGTCTGCGTCTCCCCGTGTCTTGTGCCAGTTTGTTCGTCTTCGTGTGGTCACTCCAGCCTTACCACAGTCTTGCCACAGCTCTGTCTATGTTTGTATTTGGGGTTTTGTTCCGGTTCCTCCAAGAGAGAGATTTAAGTTGTAAGTTTCATATCATAGTTTAGTTCCTTAGTTAACGTTTTCGTCGCCCTTTGTTTACCTGCGGAGCGGGAGTGATTTTTAGTTCTATTAACGTTTTATAGTCTTTTGTGTTTCCCTCCTGTTAGTGGAGTGATTATTATTTTTGTATCTTTTGTAGCCGCGCTTCTTCCATTTTGGAAACGAATAGAGGTAATTTTCATAGCCTGCTTTGATTACTCTATCTTGGAGTTTTCTTACCTGACTCCTTCAATAAAGACTTTTATTGAAGAACCCGAAACCCTGCATCTGCGTCCTGTGTCCTAGCCTGGTTGTGACACTGCAACTCTTCAACCATAGGCCTCCTAATTCTCCATTCACACAATGAAAACATAATGAAGGAAAAGATCAGATGGTACTTTATTGCTTTTACAGGTGAAAGTACAGTAAGTGCAGTACAGAGGAAATATAGCCTTAATAATATCCTATCAGTGTAAATATACTAAGTAGTATCGTATACTGTAAAGAGAATACAAAGGATTAACAATTCTCAACTAATCAAAGCAAACAAAGTCTAAAGGCCCTCTTTGTTCAGTTCAGCTTCCAGATGTTACAGGACTACGACCTTCTCACAGATCCAGGAGTTTAGTCTGTTACACGGTGCATCATTCCAGCGGCCCTTCCACCAGCCGTCCCCCCGTACTTCTACACAATCTTCTGCTTCATCATAATCATCTGGTTGACCTTCTCCCCAGAAACTGAAAAGCAGAAAGAATAGAAAGTGCAGCACAGTGTTGAGGTGATACCACTCTGTCACTCTCTGAGAAGAGATGCTGCTGAATAGAGTCACCAGCCTTACCTTGAAGTCTTGGAAATCTTGCTACCATCCACCCACTTCCAGGTCCCCTCTGTGTCTCGCTCACTCAGTCCAATCCAGTAAGTACCCCCCAGTCTGCTAACATACACCTATTTCAAATAGTAATAGTATCTGTTGTCATGACAACACAGCTGACTGAATGAAAAATGTACCCCCCCCACACACACACACACACACACTCTGTCACCTGTTCTGCTTCGCTGTTGATAACTACCAGGTCTGCATCTCTTTGCAGACAGTCATCTCTACTGGCCGTCCAGTTCCTCTTAGTAGTAGAAATAAAGTAGAGTCTGTGGTTGAAATACAGCCAGCCATCTGGTCTACGGTCTGTTGAATGTAAAAGGTAAAGCTTTTACAGGTGTAGTAGATCACAATAGAGACCTGACCTTGTGTAGTAGATCACAATAGAAACCTGACCTTGTGTAGTAGATCACAATAGAAACCTGACCAGGTCCAGATCTTACCATGGACAATCAGCTCGGCTGTGTCACTACTGGCTGTACCAGCTCTGTTGTTCGCCACACAGCGGACCGTCTCCACACCAGACCTCACAACTCTGATGACGAGGTCCCCCCCGTCCACCCAGACCACAGACTCTGATTGGTTGTCTGTCCTGTCCCTCTTCAGAGGCCGGTCGTTGTGTAACCACTCGATGGTGGGCTCCGGCTTGCCCATGGCACGGCAGAAGAAGCGGGACGTGTTGCCCACGGACACCGTCTTGGTAGAGGGGGAGTCTACGAAGACGGGGGCCTCCCCCTCCCGCATCACTGAACAGAAGAAAGGGAGATGAGATGAGTGAACGCTGTTGTACAACAGGTATCTAGAGATGCACCATCAGAACACACCATTCACACACTGGCAGCACCCGTCCGCTAGACGGACCCAGAAGATAGCCTGGTCCCTTAAGGACAATTCCGACAATTCTGAGACCATATGATCATAACACATGTCCACCGAGTTGGACCGTTCTCTGGGATCAGTTTTCATTCTAGTCGAATGGAACCAAAGTTCTTGAAAACCGCTAATTATCTTATAACACTAGCTGTGGGGGCAGATATTCATGTAAAATAAATCGCAATTCTATACCACAACAAGGCTCAACACCGCACCACACTTCCACGGCAGCATAATGAGGTCCCTACATGT
>JAOPHQ010004565.1:125000-140000 GCA_030340625.1 Merluccius polli
TGGTCCTGGTCCGGGTTCTGGTCCTGGTTCTGGTTCAGCTCTATTAAAAGGGCGCCGGAGCCGCGGGCCATTGCGCACGTGCGGTGCGTTTGTTTACTATGGCTAGCGGTAGCATGTAGCATGCTAAGGGCTAGCCGCCGCAATGCTTACGCCTGTCACCCGTCCAGGAAGCGCCACGCTGGGCACGTGTGTGTGTGTGTGTGTGTGTGTGTGTGTGTGTGTGTGTGTGTGTGTGTGTGTGTGTGTGTGTGTGTGTGTGTGTGTGTGTGTGTGTGTGGTGTGGTGTGTGCGTGTGTTGGGTGTAGTGTGTGTGTGTGTGTGTTGGGTGTAGTGTGTGTTGGGTGTATGTGTTGTGTGTGTGTGTTGGGTGTATGTGTTGTGTGTGTGTGTGTTGGGTGTATGTGGTGTGTGTGTGTGTGTGTGTGGGGGGGGGGGGGGGTATGTGTGTGTGCATGTACACTACAGACTAAATATTAGAAGTAAATGTATGTAAATGTGTGTTTTACACGGGAGGCATGTCCCATAGGGGTGTACATCTGCAGATATGTCATATATTTTGATATATTTTTGACAGTTTTCCATCTGTGTCCAGGCGAGACCGGGACAGAGACCGCGAGGACCGCTCCAGGGACCGAGACAGAGACCGGGATAGGGACCGGGAGAAGGACGTCAAGCCGTCGGGCGTCTCCTCCAACAGTGTCCCTCTTGGGGCAGGCGTGCTGTCCGTCAAGCCCGGTCTAGCCATGCACCAGCAAATAAACCCTTTCACTAACCTGCCACATACACCGCGCTACTATGAGATTCTTAAAAAAAGGTTACAACTGCCGGTGTGGGAATACAAGGAGAGCTTCAACGACATCATCACGCGCCATCAAAGCTTTGTGCTTGTCGGCGAGACCGGCTCCGGCAAGACAACCCAGGTTTGGCCTACATTTTACACAAGCGTTTCATCAAGGTGTGTGTGTGTGTGTGTGTGTGTGTGTGTTGCATATTGGATGAACGGTTGTGATTGGCCCGACCCGGTCCAGGTTGGCTGGGAATCTGTCTAAACGGGAGGGGGGGGGCCAGACGTTTCTGCCAGAGCAAATAAAACATGAGCTGGCAGATTGGTCTGGTTCCCATGCTAGCCGTGACCCACCTGTACAGGTACTTTTGGCGCAGGACCCACCAGACGTTTAGTACAGTAAAATAAGCAATACATCTCATGACCATGTCAAAAAGGTGAGATAATTAACATGCATCTCTATATAAAGTCAGAATAGAATAGAAAGCTTTTATTGTCATTGTACAACAGACATACTGTAGGCACAACGACATTACAGGGGGCTTTAACGAGGCGCTGGTCCTAATATAGGTAATAGTATAGTATAATAAAACCACAATATAAATACAAAATAATATAAGTATATAAATACGAAATACAAAAATACGTAGGTCAACCAATACACTATTCTGTTCTTCAAACATACTAAGGATCAAATGAAACAAAGTATGTATGCATATATATTTCTAACATTTTGTTCATGGTGGCAATCCTCGCCACCCACTTGGTCCTCTGCTGTGGCCCACAGTTTGAGACTCAGATTCTGCCGCTTTATGGAAGGGATAATGTACAGCGAGCCCATTATCATTGCGAAATAAACCCTGACATAACACGGTTACTTGCTAAAGAAATCAATAATTTGACACAAAATATAACAAAAAATGGTTTTATTAAAAATAATATTCCATTAGATTCTAATGGACTTGGAAACAGCGTCCATAGCAGCGGTCTGCTAATCCAAACTAACAGACCGTAGAACAACATCATTGACCAATCAGAAAGGAGTATTCAACAAAGCCGTGTCATAACATGTTCTGTCTCTAGATCCCACAGTGGTGTGTGGATCTGGTGAAAGGTCTACCCGGTCCCAAGCGTGCGGTGGCGTGCACGCAGCCCCGGAGAGTGGCGGCTATGAGCGTGGCTCAGAGAGTAGCAGACGAAATGGACATCATGCTCGGGCAGGAGGTCGGCTACTCGATCAGATTCGAGGACTGCAGTTCGGCCAAAACCATATTGAAGTAAGTTGGTGTGTTGTTTTTCTTTTAGAAGTGACCTGTGAACACGACTGAGCTTTGATTTGACTTACTTTTTCAACTTTCCCAAGCCAAGCCAACTTTGGCTTTTTTCTGTTTGTTGATTTTATTTATCAAGCGACGGATGAAGTGGACAAATTGACTAATAGGCTGTGGAGGCTAGGGCTTTGGCCTCCCAGCCAAAAGGTACTGGGTTCGATCCCTGGTGTCCATAGCCTAACCTATTTCTTGAGAAAAATGCCCTCACCTCTCACAGTACTTTATTGATCCTGGGGGAATGGTTTCGGTTACAATTGCTCTGCTCAAGACAATCGAAAATAGAAATATAATGAATCTAATAAAAAAAATAAAAATCCGCTAAGACAATACAAATATAGCAAACATTTCCTAATGTGCAAAAGTGTATATATGTAAATGCATAAAATGTGTATATAGTACATAAAGTATGCATATAAATAACAAGTGTGTGTGTGCGTGTGCGTGCGTGCGTAGGTACATGACGGACGGTATGCTGCTCCGAGAGGCCATGAATGACCCCTTGCTGGAGCGGTACGGGGTGATCATTCTGGACGAGGCCCACGAGCGGACCCTGGCCACGGACATCCTGATGGGAGTGCTGAAGGAGGTGGTGCGCCAGCGCTCAGACCTCAAGGTACATTTTGGTGAAGTCTATGCATACATATTTTCTACAATTATTAGGACCGGGACGATGTGCTTTTCTCCCCATTCGATACTATCACGATACTTGGGTCCCAATTCGATATGTATTGCGATTTTTAAAGGATGACTTCTGGATTTTACAACCGGGATCCTATTTTCAAATGAATGTCTGATTGGAATGGTCTGTGGCCTGGCACTGAACTCAGAAGGGATTGTGTTGTATTTTAAAAATTAATACATATTCCTTAAAGTACAGCTCATCAATAATACATATTCTATAAAGTAAAGTTACAGTTGATATTTATGATGGATTTAGATTTATGATATGAAGATAAAATATATATCATATCAAGATACAATATATATCATATAAAGTTACTACACACAAGTCCCATCTCTTGTTCCCTCTAAAAGGCTGTTCTGTGAGGGCCCGCCGACACAGGACATGGGTCGATGTTGTTCGAAGAATGCATTTATTGGAGATGGCAAGATGGTATTTGCCGTGCAGATGTAACGTGCTGTCATGACAGTGGCTCTCTCCTGAGTGTGTGGTGATAGCTGGTTTATCCTGGGTGCCATGATTGCTCTGCACCACAGTGTGCAGCCCCACCCAGCCCAGAGTCCAATCAGTCTGACTCGGGCCAGGTGAGGCTGTAAACCAGCTTTTAACCACACACACTCCACACTGTTGTACTAACTTTACCATAGACAGCTGCTCAGGGTTACACATATAAAGACTACATAGATATGTCTCAGCTACAACACCATGAACATTATTGTGGATCTCACAAACTGATTTCTCCCTTTATGTACTCTTTATTTCTTTTTTATGTTTAAATTTCTCTGTAGACCAACAGTGTGAGAGAGGAGGACAAACTATGAATTTGAGATCTGCAGAAAGAGGGTTTGAGCGTGTCTTATCAGTAGTGGCTTGGTTCTTTGTGGCTTGGTTCTGTATCGTGTAGATCTCACCGGATGTTTCCTTACACGCAGGAGCCTTATTTATCTTCTGATCATCATTCATCTGATTATCATCTTAACCACTGGGTCCCCAGATATGGATCAGGCTGATACATATCTGGACAGATAACACATTAGAAGTAAGATTAACGTAAACAAGAAACAAGAAGTCACGCAATATCTTATCTTCATGTACTCTGACATTTCTTATCTTCATGTACTCTGGGTCATCAGAATCATTTTGTATATATTTGTTTAATATGTTCTCAGAGCTGGTGGCCCTACACCTGGTTCAGTAGACCTGGTTCAGTAGACCTGGTTCAGTAGACCTGGTTCAGTAGACCTGGTTCAGTAGACCTGGTTCAGTAGACCTGGTTCATTAGACCTGGTTCAGTAGACCTGGTTCAGTAGACCTGGTTCAGTAGACCTGGTTCAATAGACCTGGTTTAGTAGACCTGGTTCAGTACACCTGGTTCAGTAGACCTGGTTCAAGGAACATGAAGACTCGAAAAACAATCACGACAAAATAACAAAATAAAGAAAAATGCATGTGAGCTTAAAGCAGGAGGAATTAAGTAAAGATCAGTCCAAAGATAAATTATATTAGAAGATAAAAAATATTACTCAAATCTTCTGCAAAATAGTCCAACACAAAACTCTCAGAATTAGGTATAATCCAAAATAAAAAAGATCTCACTGGGTGAAGAGGCGAGTTGGGCCTATACCAGGCTGAGATCTAGTGTGTTTGTGACTGCTGCGAGTCACTTCCAAATAGACTGTTTTTCTCTATTGGTAGACTGATGGGCTACTTCAACAACAAACAAACGTAACTTTAACTACGGTAAGCTGGTTTGGTGCTGGCTACTGTTGGGATGAAAAATTACAATTTTAAAATCAATGTCCAAAAACATACAGCTCATCAATAATACATTCTATAAGTTGATAAATAATACATATTCTATAAAGTAAAGCTGCAGTTGATAAATAATACATATTCTATAAAGTAAAGCTACAGTTGATATATAATACATATTTTATAAATTACAGTTGATAAATAATACATATTCTATAAAGTAAAGCTACAGTTGATAAATAATACATATTCTATAAAGTAAAGCTACAGTTGATAAATAATACATATTCTATAAAGTAAAGCTACAGTTGATAAATAATACATATTCTATAAAGTAAAGCTACAGTTGATATATAATATTCTATGAACTACAGTTGATAAATAATACATATTTTATAAATTACAGTTGATAAATAATACATATTCTATAAACTACAGTTGATAAATAATACATATTCTATAAAGTAAAGGTTGTTGGTTGTTGGGTGGCAACAGCGTTCTTATTGAATGATGGACGTGTCCAAGAAACTGAATTTAAGGCCATTACTGATCCACTGTACATTATACTGCAACACACAGGTCATCGTGATGAGCGCCACGCTGGACGCCGGGAAGTTCCAGGTGTACTTTGACAGCTGCCCCCTGCTGACCATCCCCGGGCGCACGCACCCTGTGGAGATCTTCTACACGCCGGAGCCAGAGCGGGACTACCTAGAGGCGGCCATCCGCACCGTCATCCAGATCCACATGTGTGAGGAAGAGGAGGGCGACTGCCTGCTCTTCCTCACCGGTCAAGAGGTCTGTGTTGAATGTACTTTTTTTGTACGGTTTTTTTAAGTGGCCCATTTTACCACCAGGTGTAGTGTACCATATAGGGCTTGTACATCAGAATGCATCATGGGATTTCTTTTTGTTGCCGATACTCAAGAGGGTTGTAGTTCTGTAAAATCCTAAATCACTGTAAATATACCGTAACCTCGGCTAATAAAAACTTTGTTTTGCCACATCTCGCATGAGAAACACTGCGGCAGTTTCAAACACAACAATGTCTCCCTATAATGATAAATCATTTCATCATTAATTACTGAACAATGACCAAAAAACATGACTACCAACATAATAACTAACATTACAATGCTCCTACGCTTCCAAAATGGCGGCAGTCATTGCGATGTGCAAGCCCTCTAGTGACATCACACTTGGGAGAGTCCACCCAGATCTATGATGTATACATCCACCTACCATCCTACCCAGTGGACTGTGCCACCTGGAAGGCAGTTATTCACACATCTGGGTTACCGCAGTCCAAAGTCATTTCCTGAATGTGGTTATTTTATCTGACAAGTCAGCCAAAAGAAAAGCAACACATTCATTGTTTTTCTTGATCTGAAACTGAAGAGCAAAAAAAACTGTAAATCGACCGATGTCTTCCCGTCTTTTTTGTCCCCTCCCCTTCAGGAAATCGACGAGGCGTGCAAGCGGATCAAGCGTGAGGTAGACGACCTCGGCCCCGAGGTGGGAGACATCAAGATCATCCCGCTGTACTCCACGCTGCCACCGCAGCAGCAGCAGCGCATCTTCGAGCCCCCACCGCCCAGAAAGCCCAGCGGCGCAATAGGAAGAAAGGTAACGCCTGAGACCCCGCCCACCACACTGAACAAGAGCCAATCGCTTGCCATGCCGAACCCATGTAGAGATCCTATTGGCCAAATCGGAGAGTAACCTGTTATCACCCATTTATACAACCAGGAAGTTCATAGAGACATGAGCTGAAAAATAATGCCTCGAGTGCAGATGATGGCACAGAAATGATGGGTCATTTAATTCAGAGAATGATTTAAACTCCCCATGTCAGCTGAAACAGGGTGCAATAATAATAGTAATAATAATAATAATAATAATAATAATAATAGTAATAATAGTAATTAATAATAATCTCCAGACTCCCTATAAAAGAGTTGTACTGCCGTCTTACATCAGGTTACATGGGTTGTTTAAAACCCCAGACATGTAGTTGAGAAGCCTTTGTTGTTCTTCTCCAGGTTGTGGTGTCGACCAACATCGCAGAAACTTCCCTGACTATCGACGGGGTCGTGTTTGTGATCGATCCTGGCTTCGCCAAACAGAAGGTGTGTGGTCTTGATGCGTAGGAGGTATTAGTCTTCATTTCAAAAATGTTAATTCAGGCCTTAAAAGGTCTAGGTCCTAAATCTGTTTTGCGCCTGTTAGGAGAGGAAAAGTAATATACCTCAAACCAATAAATGTATGTATTTTATGTGAAGTAGATGTTTATCCGCCTCGATAACACTGCATGCAGCAAGATACTTTTGTTGTCAGACCAGCAGCACTGCTGAGAGAAACTAACAGTTAGAACAAATGCACAAATAACAATACAAATACATATGTATACTAATAAAACAGGTCCAGGTGGAGGCTTGTCATTTACCTGTACGCCGCTGGGCTGTGAAATCGGTATCAAGTTGTGTTCTAAGTGGTATTAATTAAGTCTTAAATTGAACTGGTTGAAACCTGCAGATAACCTGTAATGGCATTTGTCTCTTATGAACAAAAAGCAGGTTGTTTTGTGTGAGGTGTGTTTTGTTACCCGTGTGTCCAGGTGTACAACCCTCGTATCCGCGTGGAGTCGCTGCTGGTCACAGCCATCAGTAAGGCCTCTGCCCAGCAGAGGGCGGGCCGTGCTGGCCGCACGCGCCCAGGGAAGTGTTTCCGCCTTTACACAGAGAAAGCCTACAAAACAGAGATGCAGGTACGTGTCTGATCACAAGATGGTCTGGTAGGGGTTAGGGTAGGGCTGGGTCATATGGAAGTGTTATTACAATAATCATTGAGAAAGTTACACAACTTTGACAAATTTCACGATATACTTATGTATTCAAAATACCATTCTTAACAGTCTAACTGAGGATCATTACATGTTAGTATATGGAGATTTAAAGTGTGGTATCGGACTAAGACTGGTTTTCCTTTCTCACTGACGTTTCAAACCTCATATATGATCATTTTAAGGGCATGTATTGTCATCGTAATTCATTTATACTAAATGAAAAACTGGGTTTCAGAATAAGTCTATCGTCATTTCATGACGATAGACTGAATACCATTCAAAGACGATAAAGGATAATATTGAATTATTGCTCTGCAGCCCTGTGCAGGTACGCATGGATCACAGAATGATCTAGTAGGGGTTAGGGTGTTGGACTGCATTCAATACCCAATGTCTGCAGTTTAACTGTAGGCATCCTTCAGCAAGAGGCCCTCACCTCTAGCTGCTCATTAATGTATCTAAACAAGACATTCACTGAGTCGCTTTGAAGAAAAGTAAATAAATGGATAAATAGTAAATGGGTATGCAACCAATACAAACACAAACTATTTGGTATTCATTATTATTTAGATAAGATAAGAAGAAAGATAAGAAGATCTACATCTTTTAATGGCGCTCTTTCAAGCATGGACTATCACATTGGTTAAGTCCTGACCTCCGAACCTCCGCAGGATAACACGTACCCTGAGATTCTGAGGTCCAACCTGGGCTCGGTGGTGCTGCAGCTGAAGAAGCTCGGCATCGACGACCTTGTGCACTTTGACTTCATGGACCCTCCAGGTGAGTGGACCAGTAAAGCCTGCTTTATATGGCTGGTTTATAAAGCCTGCTGTATACCTCATTAAAGGCTGGTTTATAAAGCCTTGCTGTATAACTCTCCTTAAAGACTGGTTTATAAAGCCTGCTTTATACATCTCCTTAAAGACTGGTTTATAAAGCCTGCTTTATACCTCTCCTTAAAGACTGGTTTATAAAGCCTGCTTTATACCTCTCCTTAAAGGCTGGTTTATAAAGCCTGCTTTATACCTCTCCTTAAGGGCTGGTTTATAAAGCCTGCTTTATACCTCTCCTTAACCTCTTCATCCCGAGACCGCCTGTCTATGGGCAGATGCGCCCCCTCCCGAAATCAGAGACTTCGTAAGGCCTTTTGAACATGTGAGAAATCAGTCATGTGATACACCACTAGAACGATACGATTCTCTTTTTGTCTATTATAACCGTTTTTAGCTAAATGAAACACAATTCCAACCCCACACAAAATAATGACGCAGTAACAACATGAGTTATGGATTTCATAACTGCATGTGCACATGCACAGCAATAGCGACCTTTTTTCCCTGACATGTTTTCTACACAAACTATATATCATATGAAAGCTGTCTGCTTTCTGGGCCACATTTTAAAACCTCCCAATCATGTTTACAATCGTGTATAGAGAGGGTTTCACAGGAAATGGGTCCACTGCCTTCAATCAGAGCACACATTCTATATCGCTATCTGGTGGCCGTATGGAGCAATTGCATCATTCAATGCTATTGTCCCTGACCTTTCAGTAGCGGGGTCAAATGTTAAAATTAAACAATGGGTTCTCAAGATATTAACCTGTCTGTGTCTCATCATGTTTGTATTGTAATCTTTGCATTGGTTTATTTATTTTATGTGGGTTTGGTGAGAGGGAACTTTTTAAATGCTCATTCATGAAGCCTGCTGGATTTGAACTGTTGTCGCTCTGGTTCGCCAGTCACAATCTGTCTCACCTCGCCTCTCTCTAACCCCGCCTACCCATCCCTAACCCTGCCCACCCCAGCCCCCGAGACTCTGATGCGAGCCCTGGAGCTGCTCAACTACCTGGCGGCGCTCAATGATGACGGAGACCTGACGGAGCTGGGCTCCATGATGGCAGAGTTCCCCCTGGACCCCCAGCTGGCCAAGCTGGTCATCGCCAGTTGCGAGTTTAACTGCTCCAACGAGATCCTTTCCATTACTGCCATGCTGTCAGGTAATGCCCAGAACTGGGCTGATCTAACAAACCAAACCCAAAAACCATAGTTTAGGCGATGGCACGTAGGTTACAGCACTGCCATAACCAAACCTTCATAGTAGTAGTAGTAGTAGTAGTAGGAACGCTGGATCAGTAGTTCTGCTATAACATAGTAGGACTGCTGGATCAGTAGTTCTGCTATAACATAGTAGGACCGCTGGATCAGTAGTTCTGCTATAACATAGTAGGACCGCTGGATCAGTAGTTCTGCTATAACATAGTAGGACCTGGACCAGTAGTCATGCTATAACATAGTAGGACCGCTGGATCAGTAGTTCTGCTACAACATAGTAGGACCGCTGGATCAGTAGTTCTGCTATAACATAGTAGGACCTGGACCAGTAGTCCTGCTATAACATAGTAGGACCGCTGGATCAGTAGTTCTGCTATAACATAGTAGGACCGCTGGATCAGTAGTTCTGCTATAACATAGTAGGACCGCTGGATCAGTAGTTCTGCTATAACATAGTAGGACCGCTGGAACAGTAGTTGTGCTATAACATAGTAGGACCGCTGGATCAGTAGTTCTGCTATAACATAGTAGGACCGCTGGATCAGTAGTTCTGCTATAACATAGTAGGACCGCTGGATCAGTAGTTCTGCTATAACATAGTAGGACCGCTGGATCAGTAGTTCTGCTATAACATAGTAGGACCGCTGGATCAGTAGTTGTGCTATAACATAGTAGGACCGCTGGATCAGTAGTTGTGCTGTAACATAGTAGGACCGCTGGATCAGTAGTTGTGCTGTAACATAGTAGGACCGCTGGATCAGTAGTTGTGCTATAACATAGTAGGACCGCTGGATCAGTAGTTGTGCTGTAACATAGTAGGACCGCTGGATCAGTAGTTGTGCTGTAACATAGTAGGACCGCTGGATCAGTAGTTGTGCTGTAACATAGTAGGACCGCTGGATCAGTAGTTGTGCTGTAACATAGTAGGACCGCTGGATCAGTAGTTGTGCTGTAACATAGTAGGACCGCTGGATCAGTAGTTCTGCTATAACATAGTAGGACCGCTGGATCAGTAGTTCTGCTATAACATAGTAGGACCGCTGGATCAGTAGTTGTGCTGTAACATAGTAGGACCGCTGGGCCCCTAGTTATGGGGGCCACTCTCACCAGCAGCAGCATAGGCTTTGCTCCGTGTGTGTTTGCGGAAGCGATGACTCATGCCTGTGGGCGGCTGTGTTGGGGCCCGCACCAACCCTGTCTAGTCCCGCAGTGCTTCGTCCGACCCACTGAGGCTAAGAAGGCGGCGGACGAGTCCAAGATGCGCTTCGCCCACATCGACGGAGACCACCTGACCCTGCTCAACGTATACCACGCCTTCAAGCAGAGTGAGTCACCACACCAGCGTTACACCAGCCATTCAACAAGTAGTTGTAGTAATGCAGTATCCTGGAAACCAGACGACCCAAACCCTTCAGTCGACCCAACCGTTTATCTAATATGCGGCGGATTTGATACGATGACTGCAAGATGGCTGCCGCTGATGTGGAACGGTCTGTTGAATCCGCTATCGTGACGGTATTAAACGAACTGGACGGTATATTTTCTCTAAGAAGAACAAACTACTGCACTTAAAGATGTGTTTGCCGTACTTCCGACAGGATTTGGTAAAAGTTTAGTTTATGGGTTTTTTTACATTAATTTATGTTTCGTTGCTCTGATTGGTTGTAGGTCTATCCAATTGCGTCCAGAGGGATTTTGGTCTGTGCCCGTTGATAACGTCCACTTGGAAATCGAAAATGACCCATTTGCGAATAGGTCTGGCGATGCCAGGCTTGTAGTGCAGTACTTTGGGCGATGAATCCATTCTGTAGATCCACCTTATTTATCTTTTGAGAACTACGTTGAGAAGTTATCTTTGCAAATGTGTCCTTCGGTGTGGAGTGCAAGTTAACATACAAGTCATTGACTATTTTACGACGAGATCGTAAAATAGTACAAACATTTGCAAAAATGTTAGGATTAGGGTGATAAAATGAGTGGAGGCAAGAGGCTCTAACATGAAATGTAATGCGACACAAAGCACCTTAAAGGGGGCGGGATATTGTAGTGGTCGGGGCGTTCCCAGCCCAAAGCGTCTGCTTTGCATTCCTAACTCCCAGATGACCGGACGGTCCAAACTGTCTTTTTTTAACATTTGCATGCGTTTTCCAAACAGACCACGAGTCCAACCAGTGGTGCTACGACAACTTTGTCAACTACCGCTCGCTGGTGTCGGCGGACAACGTGCGGCAGCAGCTGTCGCGCATCATGGACCGCTTCAGCCTGCCGCGCCGCAGCACCGAGTTCACCAGCAGGGATTACTATGTCAACATCCGCCGAGCCCTCGTCACCGGCTTCTTCATGCAGGTGAGACCGGGGCCGCCGCTGAACATCATATCCATAGCCGCTGCATGGAACCGTCAATCACAATCACAGATTACCAGAGTCCAAAGTGATGTCTTAAATTTGCTTGCTTCATCTGGCAAGCAGCCAAAAAAAAACTAAAGTCTTCATTTTGTAATGATACACGAACCAAACGTTTGAATTTCTGAATTTGTACTTGATAAATGACCTAAAGTAAACGATGAACCGATTCTTAAAATGTGATTCGATTAATTTTCTGTCGGTCGATTAATTCGACTTATCGTTGGCAGCCCTCAAGACTGGCTCACACACAGCTCACACATGACCGGACCATCAGGTCGACCGCTGTCGTACCTGAGAGGAATGGCTGAACCTCTCGACGGGTGTCTCCTGCTAGGGTCAGAGGGTGACGACACCAAATGTGTATGAGGAGTTACTCAGGCCAGAGGGTTATTCATTTGCACTATTTATTTGAGTACGAGACCCTAAACACGGTGTCTGACTCGGCACTCCGTAAGAGCAGGAGACGACGAGTTCCTCGTAATGCGATGATGGCCTTATGAGCAGTAATTGCACCATTCCAGTTTTCATTCTTTGTATCTATTTTTGTGTGTAAATGTAAATACTTACATTCACACCTATTATCTAGTTGCTTTAATATATTGCCACTCTTTCTATCTCTCTGCCTCTCGCCTCCCTGCTTCTCTCCCACTGCCTATATCTCTCTGCTTCTTTCGCTCTTGCTCTGCTCTCTCTCTTTGCCCACTCCTCTTGCGCTATCTCTCTGCCTTGCTGCCTCTGTCTCTCTGCCTTGCTGCCTCTGTCTCTCTGCCTTGCTGCCTCTGTCTCTCTGCCTCTGTCTCTCTGCCTCTGTCTCTGCGTCTGCCTCTCTCTGTCTCTCTGCCTCTCTCTGCCTCTGTCTCTGCCTCTGTCTCTGCCTCTCTGCCTCTGTCTCTGCCTCTGTCTCTGCCTCTGTCTCTCTACCTTGCTGCCTCTGTCTCTGCCTCTGTCTCTGCCTCTGTCTCTGCCTCTCTGCCTCTCTCTGCCTCTGTCTCTGCCTCTGTCTCTCTACCTTGCTGCCTCTGTCTCTGCCTCTGTCTCTGCCTCTCTGCCTCTCTCTGCCTCTGTCTCTGCCTCTGTCTCTCTACCTTGCTGCCTCTGTCTCTGCCTCTGTGTCTCTGTCTCTGTCTCTGCGTCTCTGCCTCTGCGTCTCTGCCTGTCTGTGCCTGTCTGTGCCTGTCTCCCCAGGTGGCCCATCTAGAGCGTACCGGTCACTACCTCACAGTGAAGGACAACCAGGTGGTACAGCTGCACCCCTCCACAGTCCTGGATCACAAGCCTGAGTGGGTGCTCTACAACGAGTTTGTCCTTACAACCAAGAACTACATCCGCACCTGCACAGATATCAAACCAGAATGGTACGTCGACAGCTGTACTCTTGTACGTAGGGACTGTAGGGTGGCGCTATCGCTGGGGCTGGGCAATATGGCCGATATCGGTCATTTCAGATCTTTAACAGTATATGTCACAATATAGCATGTTTTTTGGTAATTCAATAGATAAGTAAATAGTCTAAAGTACCGTATTTTCCGCACTATAGGGCACACTGGATTATAAGGCGCACTGTCAATGAATGGTCTATTTTCTAACTTTTTTCATATATAAAGCGCACCGGACTATAAGGCGCATTAAGCGATACAAAACAGTCAGATAAGTCAGTCAGTCAAACTTTATTAAACACGTTCACAATAACTCTCAACATTGTTCAAATGTTAATGAGCGTATTCACAATAACTCCCAACCTTGTTCAGTTGTAACACGTAAAAAGAACACAGTCTGATATCGCTAAATCAAACGTTAGCGTATTCACGATAACTCCCAAACTTGTTCAGTTGTAACACGTAAAAAAAAAACACAGTCTGATATCGCTAAATCAAACGTTAGCGTATTCAGTTTGAAGTCCGCGTCGTAAGCGTGTCTCTTGACGCCATTTTGGGGTCTTTATACACACTATCTGGTGAAGCACGTGTATTACTCCGCGACGCTCCTGACTACGGTAGCCATAACAACCAGAATTAATCCATATATAAGGCGCTCCGGATTATAAGGCGCACTGTCATTTTTTGAGAAAATTAAAGGCTTTTAAGTGTGCCTTATAGTGCGGAAAATACGGTAACCACATGGTAAAGGCTATTTTTATTTATATAAATAGGGCTTGTACATCGTGATGTCACATGGCAATGACTGCCGCCATTTTGGAAGCATAGCAGCATTGTAATGTTAGTTATTGTGTTGGTAGAAATGTTTTTTTGGTCGTTGATTAGTAATTAATTGTTAATTTTAATATGTCATGACATTGTTGTTTTTCAAACTGCCACAGCGTTTCTCATGAGAGACGTGGCAACACAAAGTTCATGAGCCTAGGTTACGGTATATTTAGGATTTAGGATTTTACAGAACTACAACTTTCTGGAGTCCTCTCAATACGGCAGAGTATCGACAACAATAAATCCCATGATGCACTCTGATGTACAAGCCCTAGTGGTCTTTAGTGCAGCTGTAGTCATATTGCTTTAGTCGCTGTCTTGTGTTAAGACACTGCGTTCACTGGCATTCATGTTGAAAATGAGAAAGATAGTTTAAAAACATATTCTATTGTAATATTATTTTTCAATATATATTTTTTAAGCGTTTATATTTACAAATCCTTTGTTACATATTCGTATTGTGGAAATTGGAGATAAAGAAACAAACTTGCTGTTGCGTGACTTGCTGTATTTGTGTTTATCTTTTGTTTTTCAGGCTCGTGAAAATTGCGCCTCAATACTACGAAATGGGTAACTTCCCCCAATGTGAAGCTAAGAGACAGCTGGAACGAATCGTTGCCAAACTAGAGACCAAGGAGTACTCGCAGTACTGAACACACGATGTGGACACGTCCTAGTTTTAGACCCCTTTCTGTATCCGTGTTTCTTAAAAGGCCCCTATTTTACCAGCAGGTGTGAGTCTGATTAGCCATTACAAGCCGTTTCAAAATTGCGACACCACTGCCCTCTAGTGACATCACAAGTGGGAGTGTCCGCCCAGATGTATGATGACTAGATCAGTCTACCCAGTGGACTGTACCAACTGGTAGGCTGATCATCATACATCTGGGTGGACACTCCCACTTGTGATGTCACTAGAGGGTAGTCAAATGACAATTTGGA
>JAOPHQ010004565.1:145000-195000 GCA_030340625.1 Merluccius polli
GATGTCACTAAAGGGTAGATTTTAAAAGGGCTTGTAATGGCTAATCAACATCACACCTGGTGGTAAAAAAGCTGCGCTATGTCACGTCTTTTCACAACATACATAATTTCAAATGTTTGAATAAGGGGGCTCGGACATTGCTGTGTGTTGTATAGTATTGAGTATATCAAGTATCGTATTTACTCAGGACTGTTGAGATAATAACGATGCCGCTGATGCTAAAGCCAGTGAAGAAGCGTAGCACTGCAAACATCACAAAGGATGAGGAGAAGGCGCTCGCCATGCCAAACAGCGCTGCCAACACATACGACAGCAGCAGCATCATCCTCCGGCCAAACCTGAGGAAGAACGGGATCACCACTGTGGCTGTGTCCGAAATAACTCGCTACTCAATATATAGTACACAGAGTTCGCCATTTTTTAGTGCTGTCCGAATGTATAGTGAGAATTATTATGCGCTATATAGTGGACTCATCGTATCCCACAATGCGTCGTGAAAAGTAGTGTGCAACCGATGGTCACAAACCAAGCGCTATATACCATCATGCATTGCATGCCAGTATTTATTATAGTTCATAATTATAGTTTCAGTTGATGTTGATCTGGCACGTTTTAATTATGCGACAGCAGTGACTGCAGTGTAAATCATTAACGGCGACCCGAGTCGTGTCTGAACGTGTTTTTTTCATTTGGCCGATGAGCTCACTATATAGTCCTCTACATAGAGCTCCCTAGATAGTGAGTAGGGAGTAGTGAGCTCTATATAGTCCTCTACATAGACCTCGCTAGATAGTGAGTAGGGAGTAGTGAGCTCTATATAGTCCTCTACATAGAGCTCCCTAGATAGTGAGTAGGGAGTAGTGAGCTCTATATAGTCCTCTACATAGACCTCGCTAGATAGTGAGTAGGGAGTAGTGAGCTCTATATAGTCCTCTACATAGACCTCGCTAGATAGTGAGTAGGGAGTAGTGAGCTCTATATAGTCCTCTACATAGAGCTCCCTAGATAGTGAGTAGGGAGTAGTGAGCTCTATATAGTCCTCTACATAGAGCTCCCTAGATAGTGAGTAGGGAGTAGTGAGCTCTATATAGTCCTCTACATAGACCTCGCTAGATAGTGAGTAGGGAGTAGTGAGCTCTATATAGTCCTCTACATAGACCTCCCTAGATAGTGACTAGGGAGTAGTGAGCTCTATATAGTCCTCTACATAGACCCCTAGATAGTGAGTAGGGAGTAGTGAGCTCTGTATAGTCCTCTACATAGACCTCCCTAGATAGTGAGTAGGGAGTAGTGAGCTCTATATAGTCCTCTACATAGACCTCCCTAGATAGTGAGTAGGGAGTAGTGAGCTCTGTATAGTCCTCTACATAGACCTTCCTAGATAGTGAGTAGGGAGTAGTGGGTGTGGGTGTGGGTGAGGATTTCGGACACAGCCAGCTCATTCAAGAAAAAGTTGAATAAGCAGGTAGGGTTAAGAGCATCTTGATAAAAGCTGCCTACACAGGTCGACTGGACATTAGAGTTCGAACCAATGGGGCCAACCATAAAGAGTCAACCACTAGATTACCAAGTCCCCGAAATTACCTTTTTCAGACACATAGCAGGTGAAGTATTGGATCTGGTGCAAGGGCTGTTGACACAATTCAAATGTGGAAATTCATGATTGGTGGGATAACAAATTAAAAAATTACCTGTCACTCAAACTTCCAAAGCCCACAGCTCCACACATCACTCCAACAAAGAAGATTGTGCCGGTGTTTTTGTCCTTTCCTTTTTGATCACACACCAGGTTCCACTTCAAAACATAAGCCCAATGGAAGAAGAAAACATTATGATGTTATGCTTAGCACCTGTGATGTTAGGCACAGGCCTACGTCTGTATTTTTGTGGGCTTTTCTTCAGCAGGGAACTAAAACTCCTGTAAAACATTGACATTGAGTGGTAAAATCGACCTTCAAGTAAGCGTTAGGTTACATTTTTCACTCTCACCCTCTTACACTCACAAAGCCTGTTGTCTTTGAGGGACACGTCTTTTACCTCTGTGGCCAGAGTCGACTTGAAGGTGCTGTTGTCAAAAACCCATCCGGTCTGGCAGGGCACCGTCTGTGGACGGCTCCCATTGGAGTCTCCCAACAGCAGATGATATTGAGGTTCTTTATACATCAGACAGGAGCTGGGCTTCCCGTCTTCCTGCATGGGAACACCAACGATAACATTCTGCTCGAGCGTTATGTTTCGAAACGCTGTGCCGTCCACGTCCAGAGAGGTGAGGTCACAGTGGTGAGACGGCACCACCGCTATGAAGTTGTTCAGTATGAAGTGACAGGGCATCGAGAAGCGACTGATGAAGCTGATCACTACCATCATCTTCTGGAATCGCCCGAAACCGTTAATATCTTCAAGAATATTCTCAAATTTCATTGTGGATCTTCTGAACCTAACCAAACCTAACCCTGGTCTCCTGTTCTTGAAATGACCTAAAAAGTAGAAGCTCTGCCCTATTTCAATAAGCCATTTAGAATCAACCTTTCTCTCACTCTAGACAAGCAATCATTTGTCTCCTAACTTAGCCAAAGGTTGCCAAGTTTGAAGTTTCAAGTCAATATTTTACTATGATCCTTGAGTTTTTCCTTGAGATCTGTGTGGACGGAGATGTCCTACATTGTCTTCAATAGCTTATGTATTTAAAGTAGGACATTCAAAATGTGACAATGATTAATCATCTGTTTTATATATATATACAGATTTTTTTTTCCATTAGGACATGGCATATCAACAGGATATTTGGTACCAATGAAGCCCATTTGACACGGTTCTGTATGCCAAAATCGTACATGTTACTCACATTCTGTTGCTCAGGCATGCGTTCCTGAACAAGAATAAACTCCCTAATTCTTTTGTACTTCTCAAATGGAACTGAGCTTCTGGCCAGCATGTCAGACCTGCAGATGGATCATATCCTGGCAAAGATTATTCATATTAAAGTCATTAACACTTCAACGCCTATCCCCACCCTTACCACCTAGCCCTACCTTTTTTTGTTTGTGAACTTATTGAAATAGGGCTGATTGATTCACATTTAATTCAAGTAAAAGATTGACAAACAAATTGCAAATTCAACGAAAGATTAATCTGTAGAATTGTGGTCAGCAACCCAATAAATATAAACCAGCGCTAACAAGATCCCTCCAAAGCCACTGGACACGGAGCACCACCCAGAGCTCGTACCTAAGCGCCGTACGACACAAGCTACACTAGAGGAATGCTTTTGATGGAGGCTCTATGGTGCCATAGGTGGGTGATGAGAACGGTAGATATTTACACTGAATCCAGTGGCGTTCAGGCTGATTGCGTGTATCAAATTAAAGGTCTCCTCGTTACCTCTAAACATGATGGGTAATACGAGTGAAAAACTTGTCATTGGTCGAAGTCGGAACTACTCCGGATGACTGCTAAAATAAAAAGGTGTTAAAGAAAACTTCAGTGTGACACACTAGACATCGAGTGTTTTATGAAAGCATGGCCAGGGGAAGCTACCCAGATATACAATTATGTATAGCTTTGATATACATAATTTAATATAACTTTCCCTAAATGTAAAAAAAAAAAAAAAAATCAAATTTTATCGTTTTATCGTTCAGAAATTAAAAAAAAGTTTTTCAAAGGAAGATGCTAAATTGTCACTTCTGCCTTTTTTGGGGTGTATTAGTAGATGAAAACTTTCCTGGAAAGACCACAATGAGTGTGTAAAAAAAAAACGTCTTTTGGCATTATTAGAAAAGTTTGTTCATTGTTCACCCTATATACACCATGATTGAACCTACCCATTACTTGTGTTAACTTAGAGAGTCACGAGGAATCCCCTCTCAACTGTGATTGAATCCAGATACAATGGATACTGTGTCCTGCTATCTGCAATCACATGACAGCAGTCTGGCCCTACGGCCCCTGACCACATGACAGCAGTCTGGCCCTACGGCCCCTGACCACATGACAGCGGTCTGGCCCTACGGCCCCTGACTACATGACAGCGGTCTGGTCCTATGGCCCCTGACCACATGACAGCGGTCTCACCCTACGGCCCCTGACCACATGACAGCGGTCTGGCCCTACGGCCCCTGACCACATGACAGCGGTCTGGCCCTACGGCCCCTGACTACATGACAGCGGTCTGGTCCTATGGCCCCTGACCACATGACAGCGGTCTCACCCTACGGCCCCTGACCACATGACAGCGGTCTGGCCCTACGGCCCCTGACCACATGACAGCGGTCTGGCCCTACGGCCCCTGACCACATGACAGCAGTCTGGCCCTACGGCCCCTGACCACATGACAGCGGTCTCGCCCTACGGCCCCTGACTACATGACAGCGGTCTGGTCCTACGGCCCCTGACCACATGACAGCGGTCTGGTCCTATGGCCCCTGACCACATGACAGCGGTCTCACCCTACGGCCCCTGACCACATGACAGCAGTCTGGCCCTACGGCCCCTGACCACATGACAGCGGTCTGGCCCTACGGCCCCTGACCACATGACAGCAGTCTGGCCCTTCGGCCCCTGACCACATGACAGCAGTCTGGCCCTTCGGCCCCTGACCACATGACAGCGGTCTCGCCCTACGGCCCCTGACCACAAGGGGGTGTCGACATGTAGATATTCCTAGAAGGGCCTGTCTGTGGAGACAGGAAGAGGAAGTGTTGCTTATGTTTTAGAAAGTGTGGCTGCGTTCCAAATCGCATACTTTTTCTTTTTAATTTTAGTACGTACTGCAGCTACCCTTACATGTAAGTATGTACTGTTGCATACAGTATTTATACAATTTGGACATACTACAGGTGATTTCACTGAGTAGCACACCTGTGCTACAAGAGACACCAGTGCTCTCTCAGGCGGCTCAGTCGATGTGACGTATCTCCCGCTGTGTAGAGGATGTAGGACATCCTGGTATATTTGGCATACTGCATTTGACGTATTGGGACATACTAAATCTTTTTCTGGCATACTAGATAGTATGGTAGTATGGGTATTGGAACGCAGTATATACTGTATATTCTTTGTGTTAAAACGTAAGAGTCAGTGGCTTCATGGACCGACTCTGGATTGCATGTACGATTGCTCTGTAATAAATAATTTTACTATTATACTTTATTAATTCTCCTACCTTCATCCAAATATCTAACACCTCCACTACAACGACGAGCTGAGAAATAACACATCAGTACCCATACATATCATTCTTTGGTTTTGGTTTGGGCCAAGTCATATCCTCCTCAAACTCCCCTCAAATTTTTTTAAGGTTGGCAACTGCATCAAAACAAATCTTTTATCCATTTTCACCATCAACATATATTGAACATCGTATCTTTATGTATAAATGTAGGCTCCAGAAGCACAGCTTACCAAATGTATTTCACAACTTCTTCTTAATGAACTCCATTCATAAATAACTATGGATGGGTCAGTAAAACCCAGAACCAGGGTAGGGATAACATGAAATGATTCAGCAGAAAGTGAAAGTGACATGCTAGGGATGACTGGAGGGAGATCGTTCATTAAATGAAAAAATCATTAAATGAATAAACCCAGTCCAAAGGGTCGTCTAATTGAATGCACAACGTGATTTGACGATTGTAGACGCATTGTTTAGAGTGGGATTTTTTAAGCGGACCAATGCCTTGTCGCAAAGGTTGCAATATGACTAAAGTGAATGACTGTTAATAATCAACTGTCGTAGTTTATGCGTCTAAATGTGTAGTGAGGTGGTAAATGTGAGAGTGAGCACATTTACTGGACCACAGCTGAGGTTATATTGATGGCAGAGGGCTCTGATGTGAGGAGAGTCATACGATTAAAGTACAATTGACTTTCATATTATTATTTGTCATATTTTCACCTGACAAACATGCCATCATTTTTGTGATGATTTGTCTATGAACTGATAAGCACTGGTTAACTTTTAGTCACTTTTCACAACTAATACATTTGAGAGTTTCACAAACACATTTTAAGCTACTTAGTGTATGCCTACATGCCAAAATGTTCATCCCTATGTTGTTGCTAAACAAAAGCCTGCATGTAATTATACTGTATGTTATATTATGTTCACCATAATACATGGAATAGGCCTATGGACAATATAACGTTCGCCAGATCTTGACGATTGCCTTGCTCTCAAAAATGTTATTTTAAATAGAATGTATTTGCAATTATGAACCACAGTAGCCTCCATGACAGTCTAATTTTATATTCTCATTTTTATTTATATCTTTATTCACATTCATCATTATTTACAGCACCACTTTAAACATTTGAACACTTCAATGAAAGTGAAATGACTTGTAACTAAGTGTTATTCATGTTAAAGTGATGGACAACAGAACTCACTTTTAATTGTTATTAAGGTGTGCATTGAGCGTCAGAAAATTATGTTCCATCAAATCCATATTAATCTCACACAATTTCAGTCTATTGATTTTTCTTTCTATTCCTTCAAGAAGATTGAATGGGTGTAGTCTATTTACCCACCTGGCTACGTAGCCAAGCGGGTGACCAATCACTGTACACTCACCTGGCCAAGCCAAGCCGCTCACATTATGGGGATGTTGCAGCTGAATAAAGCTACAGCGTTTCAGACTTTGAGGAAATACAAACTATTCAAAACAGAGAGGGTGGCGGATTCAGACCACACCCCTACAATCTGTATTTCGAAGACTGTTCAAAGAGCTAATTTGTCCCCCCCAATATTTCAGTTAAACGTCCAGCGATCTGACTTTGTGAAAGAAGTGGCAGCACAAGGGGGACATGACTTGACGGTTCATTGAACCAGTCGGGGGGGAGCACAAGATTTCCAATGCATGTTATTAATACATTTCTTGGCAAGTAATACAAGGACAGTATATTGTTTTGGGTGCAGTGGGTTACATTCAGGGTAGTATAACAATGGTAGGGGTCCTTGTAGATATCCATTTTAAGGGGTCCCTGGCTTGAAACAGATTGAGAACCTCTTGTGTAGTGGACACATCCCTCTGTGATATGTTTTTAGGTCCTGACCATCACTTTGAGATTGTTAGCACATTGCTAAACAATACATTTTTTTGACAAAATACAATTCAGTTGCATCACATTGCTTTGATTGGGATGTTTTGAGACAGGAAGTGAGGATTGAATGGCAGATGAAAACAGTTGGAAACTTTCCCACAGCCTCTGAAGACACATCCTAGTGTCACTTCACTTCACAGTTGTATTGACATCTGTGAATTGGATGCCTTTCCTTGATCTGTGGAAAGGAGAATAACAACAGCAACAACTATTAAGTAAGCATTTGTAATTCATAGCTATTTGGATGATTGGATGATTTTGCCCACCAAAGCGTCCTACATACAGTCATACAAGAATAAATGCAGTCACATTAATACACCCTGGAAAACATTCCTTATTGCCAAATATATGGGAAACGGTGCAATATTCTTGCAGTGTCTCGCATTGCAATCGTTCAACAACCAAGACGTCCTCCCTAGGCTAAGCTCACCTTGGTTTCTCCACGTCTTCGATCAGCTCTGGCATGCGGGCATTCTTAGTTTCTGGGAGCAGCAGCGCCACGCCGCCGGACACGATCGCTGCCATACAGTAAATCACCGCAGGAAGGAGACGCCACACGTCCTCCAAGAGGAAGACGAGTGGGGCGAGAGATACGCCCAAGCGGGCCACGAACGACGTGTAGCCCATGCCGTTCTGCCTGAAAATAGGTGACACTCAATCAGCTGCAATGATGACAAAAGAGGGTTGTTTTTTTGGGCAGACTTACCGCACAACTGTCGGGTACAGCTCGGCTGTGTAGAGGAACATGATTGTGAACGAACCCTCGGAGAGGCCTTTCCCGCAGACGGCCACGATGGTGCGAATAACCCACAGGTCTGTGCAGAAGTGCATTTTTAAACATACAGGCCATGTACCATTGTTGACTAGTGTACAACCCTCAGTCACACTACTAAATGCATAAGTTACCATTTGGTATGAACAAGTTGATGAAAATACAGACTCCAGTTAATAGCAACGACCCCATCTGACACGGCCTCCTGCCCAGCTTGTTCAGGGCGTAATATACAACCACCTTCCCTGGGATTTCAATGCAGGCGAAGACAAACTGAGTAAGGTACGGGTTCAGCCCAAACCCTGTCACATTCAAACTAATCCCATAGTATGTGAATGCAACGCCATACCTAAAGGTAAATAAGAAGAATAGAGAATGTATTCTTATCAATGCCGGCTATATCATTGAATATAAAAACTAATTAGAAGTCATTTGAGTACATGATACAAGCGTGTCTCACCATTCAAACTCAACATTCAAGCTCAGTGTGTTGGGTACTCACCATACTATACCAGAGCAGATGGCCAGTTTTCTCATATTTGGCGTTCTTACAAGGTCCAAAAATGTGTACTTTTTAATTTCACTCTCACATGTCGCAGAGTCCAAAAGAGTCTGTGAATAAGTGAACACAAACTTATTACTTACAAAGTTATGCTGGTCTTTACACTGAAAGAACACTAAACAATAACAGTGGTAACAGTTACAGAGTACAGAGAGTACAGAGTTTATGATCAACAAAAAAGGTCAAAAGTAATTTGCCATTTACCTTCGGTGTGACATCAGCCACGCATTTATATCTGTTGTTAATCTTTGCACATTTCAGGATGTAGGAGTGGGCCTCTTCTGCCCTGCCGTTGGCCACAAGCCATCTCGCAGACTCCGGGATCCACCTGTCACCACACGTGTAACACATGTCAGAAGGTGACACGTACAGTATTTACTATTTAGTCATTTAGCCATTTTTTGGTTGGTCGAGTATGCCAAAATGGTCCCCATACTCTCAAAACACCCAGACAGCTACATGATCTCGCCCCCAAATACTGTAGCAGCACTTTGACACACTGAGAGGACCTCCCACTCAGCAGAAGACCCATCTTGTTGGGATACCAGTAAGGAGGAGTATACAAGTATACTAGTTTAGCATAAAGAAGACTCCATTGCGCCGGCTTCATGTCAGCAACATGCCTTGTAGGCTCTTGGCAGTGATATGGTCACTCCGGAAACATTTTGCCTATGAAATTGACCTTAATAATTACCACGAATAATTGCAAAAAAACCTCCTTACCACCAGGTGATAACTGCCAGTATCAGAGGGGAGGTCGCGACCACCATCAGGACCCTCCACTCGTTGACAAAGTATGCGATTCCACACAGAAGCATGTTGCCCAGTGTCCAGTCGATGCTGGCAATTACCCCAGCGAACGTCCTGTGCTCCACACCACACCATTCAACATCTGCAGAAGGAGAAAAACACAAACAGCACAGGTCAGCAGGTCTGTAGGGTTCAAAAGAGGTAGAGGTTAAAAAAGTGAAATAATTGTATAGGGCTTGTACATCACAATGCATCATGGGATTTTCTGTTGGCGGTACTCCGCCATATTGAGAGGACTTCAGAGAGTTGTAGTCCTGTAAATCCCTAAAGCAAGGTAAATATACCGTAACCTGGGCTCACGAAAACGTTGTTTTGCCACGTCTCACATGAGAAACACTGCGGCCATTTCAAACACAACAGTGTCTCCTCATAATGATTTCATGATTAATTACTAAACAACGACCAAACCATGACTACCAACACAATGACTAACATTCCTATGGTCCCAAAATGGCGGCGGTCATTGCGATGTGACGTCGGGATGTACAAGCCCTATTCTGTAATATTTACCAATGAACCATTGATAACTGGAGGGTTTCTATTTAGATTTAATCATTTAAAAGCGACACTCACTCAGAACAATAGAGATAATGCTGATGCCTGCTATCGCCACTCCTGTGAAGTATCTCATGATGACAAACATCAGGTACGACGTGGAGAATGCACTTGTCATCGCAAGCGTTATGGTGGACAGATAGGACACCAGTAGCATCTTCCTGCGGCCGAATCTAACCACCACCACCACCCAGACAAAAACGCATTCATCTAAACCACATGCAGTTTATATTGTGGGATAACAAATGGCAACTGATCACTGATCATTTATTCATTACTGGATTAAAGTGAGTAAAGCCGAAAGCTTTTATTTTACAAATACAAAGCAATATGAATAAATTATATATTGTTATTCAGTTTTAATTAGTTATGTTATACATTTGTTTTAAATAATTAGTCAAATTATTAATTACATTTGCCAAATATAACATACAACTATAAGCTATAGCGCAAAGCAATATAGCATGCATAAATAAGCCTTCCTAATCTTGATTTATTTTATTTGCATAGAGGACAACAAAAATGAAGTTAAACAAACACACACACACACACACACACACTCTCATAAACAACATATGTGGCCCCAACGTTGGGAGCTCGGACCACAGAGCCGATAGAGTCGTTACCGGTCGCTGAGGAAGCCGTACAAGGGAGCACCACACATCACGCCGATGAAGAACATGGTGGCCGTGGCTTTGTCCAGACCTTTCCTGCTGCACACCAGGTCCCACTGAGCAGACCCAGCGAACACAAGACAACGTTACCAAAAACACCCTTTTTAAATGTTAATAGTGTCACTTTTCTTGTTTGGTGAAGATCACCAAATAAAATAATATACATGACTATAAATATAATTTGGTGGACACTTCTATCCACGTGCATACATTCTTAGAATGGCCCCGGTGGGAAGCGAACCTGCAACCCTGGCAGTGTCGACCCGTTCTCTATACGAGTAGAGCTGGACAGGACCACAAAACCGGATGTCATTTTAATCACAAACACACACACACATGTATAAGCCATTGCACTTTTACACGCACACACACACACACGCACACACCTCGGTGACGATTGTGGTCCTGAAGGTGCTGGTGTCGTACACCCAGCCGCTCTGGCATTGGACGGTTGGGATGTGGTCGGTCGAGTTGGGGGCGGCCAGGAGCTGGTACTGCGGTTCTGAATACATCCCACAGGTGTCCGGGGTCCCGTCCTCCCTCATGGGCACCCCGACCGCCAGCCTCTGGTCCTGGCTCAGGTTCTGGAAGACCCCGCCGTCGTCCAGAGACCCGGGGTCACAGTGGTGCCTGGGAACCACGGCAATGAAGTTGTTCAGGAGGAAATGACAGGGCAAGGTCATTCGCGAGATGCTCTGGATCAACATCAGAGCGATTTGAAATTTCCCGAATCCATTGATTTCCGTGAGTATGTGGTCGAACTTCATCCTGTTCTCCCAGCTCAGAGCGGCGGTGGTGGGTATGGAGATCTTCGCTGTGGCTGGTGGCTATATACTTGGCACCACTACATCATGTCAACCCTAGCTAAGGATTATTCAAGGCACACATTTACTCAGCATATCTCCATGTTAACCATTAAGGGTTATGTGGTGGAGATATCACACTCTGTAGCCAACCCTAACCCAACAACAACAAAAGAAAATCACTAACTTAAAGTACCTGGCATCCCTGGCCATTTTTCCACTTTAGGCAAAATATAATTTTACTGCTCCATCTTCGAAAATTGCATTGTTCTAGTTACGCACAGCCACAGACGCACACATCTTGAATACCCTGGAGCCGTAGAAAATCTGAAAGGATACACCCATTGGCTATGATGCCCAGCTGGTGTGGATCACTGCATACTCTGAGGGGATCCTACAATCATAAATTGTGGTATTGTAGTCAATTGGGTGAATGAATATTTATGATATTGATTTTTATTGTGCTCATACAGGTTGCCATGCATCTTTATGTTGACTCATATTTGTTGCAGGTACATTTGTTTACTTTGATTTGTTACTTTACGCAAGATTGGTATTTGTTATATGTAAACTACCTCAAGTTAGTGATTTAGTTATAGTTAATTTTATCTCACAAGTACATGTGCTACAGAAGTGTACTGGTATGTCAGCTGGTGTGGAGCTGTGAAAGGGCCACAGGGGAGGAGCCTAATCTTTAGGTTCGAATAGGTAAACAATGTATAGGTTGTCAAGAATATCAGTTCTTTGTCAAACCAACTCAGCTATATTTGCGCTTGCTCTCTAGTACAAATAAAGTCCTTTCGTGCTTCAGATCCTCCCGAACTTGCTTATTTTGTCAAGTTTCGTTAAATGTTGCACAAAGTTTTTTCCACAACACCGACAACAACCTGGCTCTCAACACCAAGAAGACCAAGGAGTCTTCTTGGACTTCAGGAAGACAAAAGTTGGCACACACACCCCCATCCGGATCAACAGGACGGAGGTTGAGCGTGTCACCAGCTTTAAGTTCCTGGGTGTCCACATCTCTGAGGATCTCTCTTGGACCCTCAACACCTCAACCCTGGTCAAGAAAGGTCACCAGCGTATCTTCTTCCTGAGGAGATTGAAGAAGGTCCATCTGTCTCCCCAGATTCTGGTGAAGTTTTACTGCTGCACTATTGAGAGCATCCTTACCAACTGCATCACAGTATGGTATGGCAACTGCTCTGTCTCGTTCATACTGTATATATCTCACCTATAGTGTATTCATATTTGTTTTACTATTGTCCATTGTCCATTCCACTTTAAATATGTAGTTACTCTGCACTTTACTGCTTTTTTTGCACTGCACAAGACAAACAGAGATGGGAGACAATCAGTTTATCTACTGTTGATAATGTATGGCTGCATGGTTGGGTTGATTAGATTAGTTATATTGCAGTTGATAATGTATGGCTGCATGGTTGGGTTGATTAGATTAGTTATATTGCAGTTGATAATGTATGGCTGCATGGTTGGGTTGATTAGATTAGTTATATTGCAGTTGATAATGTATGGTGAATCTGCAAACCAGGGTTCCTGGGTCCAAACACGGCGATCCCATCTAATCATTGACCCTTCTCAGGAGTTCACTTCTACATAATATTCGTCTTTCACATTCCAGAGGGAGGCTGACAACAGTGAGAGTTGGAGGAGCGATTTCACGCACTTCAACAAACTAAATCCAACGTCAGAGTTCAAACTAGTAGGACCTCCTGCAGAACAACACTGCTTCCACAATGCCATATGGACCCCACAACAATGACTATATAACAATGACTTATTGTGACACAAAGACTAAAGAAAAGGGACTGAAGCATATTGTGAACAAAATGGCTACAAATAATAATACTAGTAAAGACAAGTGTACAAAAAAAAGTATGTAACAGTACATGGAAAATGCAAAAGTCCCTGTCTTTGTCTCTCTTTAAATAGGTAACATACATGGCCGACCACGGGCCCCTTACAAGGAGTGGTGCGGCCCTCAACTCTCCAAAGGAGCCCAGCGGTTCTGCTCCAGAACGGTGATCCCTTCAACAAAACGGGATCAAGCACTATGTGACAGTGAAGACAGACCGACTGGAGGACTACTTGTACTCATACATTCGCAGTACAAGTACCCGATCAGGTGGAAAACTAAAGCCTTAGAGCGTCTTCACTGCACAGGGACACTTCCATGAAGGTAAGATGGATGCCGTTGATCTATTACCCTTTTAAGACTTCATGTTTAGAGTCAAATGGACCTCTGCATCCTATTGGGACATTGACGATGTTCCCTCTTCCCCACTGCGGGGGTAAGTGTCTGGACAATGTACACTCACAATAAGTTGATTGTGGTGAATTTCCATTATCGTTATAATCGTGAATCGGGATAATCGTGAATATGAGTGACTTGAAAAAGCCGTCTAGCTCGCTAACATACAGTCCTATATTGATCTCCTGATTTATTTTGAATTTTGGCAAGGATGGTCACTAAAAAAAAAGTCCTATCTGTGCAATACAAGTATTTGTTTCTTAACTAAATCTAAGTGATTCCAGTATGTTTTTAAGCATATTTTGATAATATTGTGAATCGCAATTATGTTGGCCAGGATAATTGTGACATGAAATGTTTATATCGTCCCAGGCCTAGCGGTGGTACACTGGGACCTTGTGATACTTTGCAGTACTTGTTTATCATTCATTTATGGTATAAAATAAACTAAATCTGTAGAAATCACATGGCACACTTTTCAAGTCACAGCCGTCAAAAGGTCTGGTGTTCTGAGTGTTCATTGGAAAATGTATTTTATGCTGAAAGTATATTTTATATTATTTGATTGCTGTAAGTTATTGCTGAAGTATTGTTAATATAAATTTGATGGGTCTTACTGATGTCTCAGCTTAGGAAATTAACATGTAAATATGCTAAGTTAACAATGAGTATACCATTAGACAACAATAAGATAATTAGATATCATAGAGAGAGAGAGAGCGAGAGAGAGAGAGCGAGAGCGAGAGAGAGAGCGAGAGAGAGAGAGAGAGCGAGAGAGAGACAGAGACAGAGAGAGAAACAAAGACTTTGGCTCATTTCGAATTACCTCAGCGGGGGTCATGACCTTGACGGAAAAAAGCTCTCCCACTCCCATCCTGACTCCCAGTTTCCATGGCAATGAGTCAAAACACACATCAGGTACTACCTTACTAGGAAGAGTAGGTGCCGGCTCGGGGAAGTCCTTCAGGGCTTAGTGATGTCAAGTGTGAAGACCCTGGAGGAGACGCCTTCGTTTTAGCAGAACTACAGTCAAGTGCTTAGAGAATTCATTGTGCTTCTGTGTGCAATGGTAGCCTGTACTAGCACAGCGCCTAGAAGGGTTTGGTTTGTCTGTTCACCTCTTTAAACAGTACTAGTAGCCTAATCATTACTAGGGAACGTTGTTAACACGGTTGTAATGACATACTGTAGCTCTCTAACGTCACCATATGTACAGCTGTGCTTGTTTCACCAATCATTGTAAGCAGGTTACAGGTTATCCAGAGTTAAGCTTGTTATCCCTGATCTGGCCTGAAGGGGCCGCTATCACTATTCAATGTGGTATACTTTAAACACGCTCAGACTATTTTAACCTGCAACGATGTGGCACCACCTTCTGGTATGAGAGGTGTATGGTTCAAAGAAAGCTTCAGTTGCTTCTGTAGTCTGAAAGCAGTGGCCTTCTACTGATTTAAAACCCACAAGGAATGTTTTATTGCCGTTGTTTAAAAACCCGTTTTTGGGATGAGCTTGTAATATCAACTGTAATACCACACAATGATGCTTCTCTTTTACACAGCAAGGTGCTCCTTGTGCCTGTCCAAAGACTATGAGGCCTACCTCATTAGACATACGCCTATAAAACAAATCCAGCTTGTGGAAGAATTAAACACAATATACATTTCACCCAGACAGGGGATCAGTTGTTTGGTTGCGCTTGCCGTCGTTCATAACAGTGTTCATAACATTCAGTGCTTTAAATGGAGATGTTTTGACGCTTTGGAAATTGCAGCGGTGATATACACGAGAGCGGTAAGGGCAGCGAAACCTCTCCGTGTAAACAACAGCTCGGGGAAAAAAAAAAAAAAAAAAAAACCAGAAAGGCTGGCGATTGTTTCGGGAGCGTGGTTCTGAAGGCCGTTCCCCCGCCGCCACGCGGCATACCTTTCCATTTAGAGGGATGGAGGTCCAGAGAACAGCGGCGAGCCAAGCCAGGCCTGCGCTTCCAATTGGGGATAGGAATATTTTCATTGAATCGCTTGGTTCACGCTTGTCACATGTCTGCCATTGTTGCAATACCTGCACTGAGGCGCCATGACGTTGATGTATTGCTCTTTAAATGGCGATAATGTTAGACTTGTGCTGATTTATGGAGTAGGCCTATATATATTGCTAAATATGTTGTGCAACAATCTGGGCGATCATATGGAATTGAAATGCTGTATTCTGTGATCATATAGTGCAACACATTTGGACGTACGTCAAAGGGTTAAGGAAATTCATTTGTTGTATCTCCTTCAATGTCTGCTTGGCCCTGACGCTTCCATCTTTATCCCAATAAAGGTTGTTCTGGTGCCATCTAAGACTTTGAGGACCTGCATCTATCATTTAGAAGATGGAGCCGGTTCCTGCAGACCATGAGGACCATGACCGCTGGTCAGGGTCAGAAGGTTCCCAGGAGTCCTACGATGTCAACAACACCAGCGATGAGGAAGACTATCTCTCAGACCTAGAACCCCCTCAAAACCTCCAATACCTCCCAGACGACGCCCCACGGAACCGGGCCTCGGAGCCAGAAGAGCCCTGGTCTCCTCCAGAACCCAGCGGAGAAAGCCGGGAAGATGAAGATTCTTCTGGCGATGACACGAGTGACCGACACCCTGGCGGCTCTCCGGGGCCCGTACCGGATGTCACCCCAGGGTCCTCGCGAACGCCTAGCCTCGCCTCGGAGGGGCCTCTCGCAGGCTGTATATCACCCACACCCTTGTTCTCCTCCTCCTCCGCCTCCTCCTCCCCTTCCCCCCGCCGCGGTGACATGACCTTGACCCAAACCGTGACCCTGGAGGAACCCCTGGCAGCCAGCAGTAGCAGCGGGTGGGCCCCTGCCAGACCTCCTGCCATGGTTGGGGTGGGGGCCAGGGGGGCTGGGGCCAAGGAGCAGTGGGGGGAGGCTGAGTCTCCAGAAGGAGAAGAAGGAGGGTGCAGGGAAGCACCTCCTGCTGCTGTATCCTCAGGATTTCGGCCCCAGGGTGCTGAGCAGGCAGAGCAGTGGAGCGCTGAGGCGCAGTGGACAGATCAGCGCAGACCCACCAGCCACAGCAGACAGCAGACACGTAAGTAGCTGTCCTCTGACCCTCTCTCTCTCGTGTGCTGAAGACAGTGGGGCAACCTGCTCTTGGATGGTTAGGATTTGCCGGTTAGTTAAATCATACAACCTTCAATGCAATTTTTGTACTATGAAATCACCATGCATTTGTCAATATGTTTATAATGCAGTTATTTAGATGAGTTACAAAAATATCATTTATCATTTAATGTTTCATATTTTATGTGGTGCTAATTATTTTAAGTAGTTTGCACAAACGTATAAACCATTTGAGGTAACATTATTATAAAATGTAATGTATATCTAAAAAATATGTCAAAAAAAAAAAAAAAAAAAAAAAAAGCAAAACTGGGTCAGGAGGCAGTAGAACTTTTATTCCACCCTGTGGGACGCCAACGCTGGGTTCATTCTCCCTGGGGTCTGCTGGTGAGAACAGGGACCAGAATAACACAGCCAGGCCAATGATGAGCCAAGCAGAAAAGCGTTTGACGGACACTGCCATGTGTCGGCCCTGTCAACCGATCCCTTTACTGGCCGTGGAGCTCGGCTTGCAGTGGAAAGTCAGTTAGGTGCTTCCCTGCCTCATGGACGGCTGTAACTGAATATGGGGCTTTTAATAGTGGCCTTGCATCAGCGGGAACACATAAATAAAGAAATGCATTTAGCCTATTATTAGTGTCTTGATGAAGCAAGAACATGAAGACAGAATTTGTATATGTTGTTATTATGGTTATGCTTATGATTCTGAAGATTCTAACGATTATCATGAATATAGCTATGATTATTATGATTATTATTATTATCATTATTATGTCTAACAAATATGAATATTTAATATTATAGTATACTGAGTATTATAAAACTGTTGTATGACTGAATAACTTATTCTGAACGTTATACTAATATAATGAATTAATTTACCTATTGCTATTATTTCTATAGTGTTATATTATGGTTATTAGGGTTATATAATAATTCTGTTAGATATTATCATTAAGAGTTCCCATCTCTGCTCTCTTAACCTTGTTTATTGTACTTATCTCTTTTTCTTTCACATTTTGTCTGGTTCCTCTCTCTCTCTCTTTCTCTCTGTTAGGGCCGAGTCACATTGAGAGTGAATCGGAGAGACACGTGAAGGAGACCAAATCTAAATGTAAACGCATCGCTCTTCTCCTCACCAATGCACCGAACCCTCAAAATAAAGGTGCCCTACTGTTCAAGAAGCGCCGTCAACGGGTCAGAAAGTTCACGCTGGTCAGCTACGGGACGGGCGGGAGCGACGTTGACCACGAGGATCAAGTCGAGGGAGATCTTGAATTTGTAACAGTGAGCAATTCGGAGCAAGAGGAGGATTATTCTCTTCATCACCAAGAGGACAACTGGAACTTGGACTGGGAAAACGGTGAAGAGATGGAGGGACTGTCAGGCACCGGAGGTAAAGGGGTCATGATGTTCGCCCAGCGGCGCCAGAGGCTGGACGAGATTGCACTCGAGGAGGAGGAGCTGAGGAGCAGAAGCCTACCGGCGGAGGGCGTCGGCCAGCCGGAGGAACCAGAGCTACAGAACCATTACCACACAGAGGAAACGCACATGCAGTCTGCTAACCTAGTCCCTCCGCAGACCTACGTGGATACACGTCTCCAGCTACCTTCACAGCAACAGGAAAATATTCCACAGATGACAAACCAGATCCCTGAGCCAAAGCCTTTGGTGCCCAACCGAACTGCCAAGCCCTTCGGGTTTATAAATAGTAGAGCAGCTACCATGCCGTCAAGCGTTCATGCCCCTGTTGCAAAGAAACATGAACTGAAATTCAAGGTCCCAGTGCCCGTCAACACCAGCCCACAGGTGTGGTCCCCAACTGGGGACATCATAGCCTCCAGGGATGAACGCATATCGGTTCCCGCCAAAAAGACGGGCAACCTCCCAGAACCCAAGAGGAGGGTCGCGAGTAAACAGTCGTCGGGGTCTGGGGATCAGCAGCTGCAGAACAGGGGAGACAGGAAGTCCTACATCGAACCAGAGGAAGATTTCTTCAGTCTGGGCGCTGAGGCGTGCAACTTCATGCAGCCGAGGTCAGTGAAGCTAAAGGTCCCCCCTCCGGTCGCGCCCAAGCCCACGGTCGACCCAAACCGCCAGCCCTGGTTGAGTCCTCCGTCGGAGCCCTTTAACCCACCGAGAAGTCCAGTGTCAGCAGGATCTCAAGGCCAGTCTTATGCACCACAGCAGGACTGGGCACCAGTGGGTTCATCTGCACAGAATCAATTTCAACCCACCAGGAATAGCTGGAGTGCGCAGCCGGCACAGTCGCCTGTGAGTATTAAGGCCGTCAGTCCAGCCGTTAGCCCGGCTTACCCGCTCTCATCTCCTTCATGGAATAAGACTCACAATGTCGCTAAATCCACCGCCTCTTGTCCACCACAACAAATGCAGCCACCAAAGGGGGCAGGTCCTTTTGGGGACCGCGGTTTAGTTAGAGCTGCTCAGAGTCAGAAGGTCGACGGACCACCTCTGATGGGAAGAGGTGCAGAGCTGTTCGCTAAGAGGCAGTCTCGAATGGAGAAGTTTGTGGTCGATGCCGAAACGGTGCAAGCGAACCAAGCCAGATCGGCCTCCCCCACCGCCTCACTCCCCAACTCATGGAGATATTCCTCCATTGTCCGCGCCCCACCTCCCCTGTCCTACAACCCCATCCTTGCTCCATTCTACCCCCCAGCGGCCACTAAGCAACCCCCTTCCACGAGTCCTAAAATTAAAGCCAAGACCAGGGACAAGCCTCAGCCACCCAAAAAGCATCTTAGCAGTTTAGACGTGATGAAGCACCAACCCTATCAGTTGGACTCCTCACTCTTCAGGTATGAAGCAGTCCCTGAGGCACGGAGTCCCAGCCCAAAACCTGAGGTTAATCCGATCCCTAAACCTAGAAAACCTAGAAAACCCAGATCTGCCCCTTCTCACTCCCTTGGTATGAATACATCCGATGCTGCTTGCCAAAGCAAGCCAAATGCCCCTTCTCGTTCTCCCGCAGAATTGGTAAGTTCCCCAAACCCTCCTCAGCTTCAGCACACTTCTTCAGCTGAGCCTCGCTCGCCTGTCAGACAGCTGGATGCCCGGTCCACGGCCACAGCTGCTGCCTCCCAGCACACACACGGCAAGCCGGCTCCAAGCAGCCAACCCCTGAGCACGCCCAATCAGCACGCTGCTGGTGCTGCTAGCTTAGCTCCCTTCTCTGCCGCGTCGCTCATTGCTAGAGGCGCGCGACAAATGGCCCCCAAGCCAACGTTTTCTGCCAAGAAGCCAGTGATAGCGAACAAGCAGTGGAGGCCCGTTGCTGTTCAACACTAGCTTCAATATGTTATGTTGTTCTGTGCTAATATGGGAAAAAAAAAAACTTTGGCTAAACATTCGACGTTTGCACCTTAATGAAATGCATCTCAGTTTTTCAGGTAAATAGATTTTGTTTTTAGCTTCGCCAAAATGTGTGATACTCCTAAAACGCTGTAAAAAAAAAAAAAAAAAAGGAGTTGTCTTTTTAAAGGGTAGATGATGTAGTGCGTTACTGTACGCTGCTACTTAGCCACACGAAGTGGTGTAACATCACCGTCAGGAATAAACATGAATAACATGAATTAGCTTCATCAGCAAGCGAACCTGACTAGTGCCTTGGCACTGCTCAAAATAAATAAGGTTTGCATGGCTAAGCACTCTCAGGATGTGCACTCAATACACCTGCACTACTGTATAGCAATCTGTACTATATCTCAATACACCTGTCTGCACTATAGCAATCTGTACTATATCTCAATACACCTGTCTGCACTATAGCAATCTGTACTATATCTCAATACACCTGTCTGCACTATAGCAATCTGTACTATTTCTCAATACACCTGTCTGCACTATAGCAATCTGTACTATATCTCAATACACCTGTCTGCACTATAGCAATCTGTACTATGTTTTAGATTTTATTTCTGAGACAGAAATTACATTTAAATGTCATTCATGTTGCCTAAAAGTAATAGTCCAGGACCATAAAGGTAAGCTTTCTGGACATCCATTATAGCTAATAGTAGGCCCACCTGGCTCCGGGATTAGAGAAAGTGAAATCCATAATCCATGGTATTGTTTATGATCATATACTGTTAATCAATTACTGTGATGAGGAATGTGTATGCACTTCTTTTGAGGGATGCATATGATTGCAATTCCTTCAGTCTCATTCCACACTTTAATGGTGCAATTAAAGCTTAAAGCATTTTATTATCAATATTATTATTATCATTATTATAGTATACTCATCATTCTTTTGTGATCACCAACCCTAACAACTTTAAATGTTTATATGTGGATTTTTATGTCATGGTTGTTTTAATGGTGGCCAGTTACTTAACTGTCAGTATACGAAAGCCCTGATTGTTCCTTTCTACCATTGATGGTAGACTTGATCTGATCACTGCTATTGATGACATCACAGATAACTGAATGAAATTCGCCAAATTTCACACACGCCAAATTTCTTCTCCCTACTTCCGTCTCTCTGCCACCATCATTTTCTGCACTTCTTGTTCTGCACAAGCTATTAAACATCTCTTTGACCTCTTTTGGTTTTGTGTTTTCTCTGTCTTCAATGGCTTTCTTTTCACGCGTCTCCTTTACCACCTGCACTGCTTCGTTCATATTCACATTTCTGCTGTTTTGTCACTCCTATCTTGCAGTTAAATTGAGCCACAGTTTTCACATCTTCCAGTGAGAGCTGTTACGTACGTCCACAGATGGAAAACTGTTACTTAGTAACAGACACTGGAACCGAGGGTAAAAATATCGTTGCTTTGGCTGACATTATCTCTCACCTTGTTGGACGTTGGGCTCGCGGTTTGTGACTTCACTCTCACCAGGTCAAGTTGTCTGCTCAATTCTCACACGAAGTTCACCACCACAAAGAAGAGTTGACACCCGATATTTCAGCTGAAAAGTGTATTGATACTTTATGCGGTTATGCAAAAGCACAGGTGGGCCGCCACAGGAGGAGTCTATGAGTAGAAGAGACATAACATCGGCGGCAGAATATGGAGGCTAGGGTGTTCGACTCCCAGCTGAAAGGTTCTGGGTTCGATCCCCAATGTTCGCAGTCTACCTGTAGTCATCCTTGAGCAAGATGCCCTAAGCCCTAAACCTGCTGCTGTATGACATGTATCCGCATTCAGTGTGCGTTGGTTTGGGGGAAAAAAACAATCTGGTAAATCATGTAGTCCCAAACACACTTTTTTTTTAATGTGTATGATTATGAAACTTTTTTTTCCAACCTCGAAAAGTGGGTAAGACAAACTCTCGCATTACTCTCACATTTTCTTCATGTTTTAAAAATGCTCCACATCGTATCTTGGACATTTTTAAGATGACACATACTATGATGTAAAGTGAAGTTAAGATCATCAAAACTTAACAAAACAAAAGCCAAGAAGTGATAAACTTAAGACACCTGACACCTAGTAAGGTTATAACCGTTTACAAGCAGCCAGGACTACACTAGTTTTATAGAGCCTCCATCTTTGTGTCTTTAAACCTCCAGGCGTTGGGCCGGAGCTACTCCATGACGCTCCCCAGCCGACTGAGGCCCCTGCCGTCTCATAGGCCGCCGCCGCTGCTGTCCGGCGGTCCGCCCGGGATCCACTTCCAGCCCTCTCTGCGACGGCCTCTGCAGAGGCAAGGGTCCTGGCAGGAGTGGCCCCACAAGCCTCCTTCGCCCTGGGAGGCGGCCTGCCGCAGCCCCCTGGGCTCCGTGGACGAGGCCTTCAGCTTCCAGAGCCTGCCGGCCTCCATCGCCTCCAGCGTCCGGGCCGCCGGCCACCGCCGCTCCCTTCCCGAGCCGCCGGCCGCCTGGACCCACCGGGTGTCCCTGGAGGTCCCCTGCTCCCCGGGTCCCGGCCACGCCTTCTTCTGCCGCTCGCCGCCAGCGGTTTACGCGCCGCCTACAGCCAGGAGGGAGGGGCCTGCCTTCTGCGGCCCGCCGTTCAAACCAGCAAGTCGCCTCTCGGGCGGAGGCCGAATCATTCTGGGATTGATGGGAAACCGTTAATTAGGGACAATATGTCCCTAATTAAAGTACATCTTATCTTGCATAATAGATAAGACAATAATACAATAATAATATGACGTAAGACACCAGCCCTTTGAGTGGTGCAGTCAAGATAAGTGAACTATATATTGATCACCAGCGAGTGTACGTCATCATTCCTCTTTTGAGATATTTAGTAGTGTATGCATGCAGCATGAATAACTTAGAATGACTCTGAGCTGGTTTTCTAGTCAGTTAGATAACCAGGGAGTAGCAATGATTTAAAGCGATGGCAGAGAAAGTAGAGTAAGATTATAGGAATGTGTTACAGATGTTTTTGGGAGAAGAAGTAAAAGGTGAATAAAGGTTTGTAGACCTCGGGGTCCATAGCAGCGTGGACATTATTAATACAATCATATTAATTATCAGTCAGTGTTATATTAAGGTTGTAACACACAGTTTGTCTCTCAAATGTGTAAAGGCTCTTTTTTTAAATCAGATTTGCTCTAAGTCTTAATGAGTCTATTCCCATCAGTACTCTGAATAGACCGCGAGACGGCGTCTAAAACATATATCCACGGTGTGTTTCCCTGTCACATTTGTTATCAAGAGGATGAACTTTGCACGTGTTTAACGACTGGCAATGTGGAGACACTGTGTGACACCGAACTACGTCTCTCTGGTCGAGGTTTTCTAATGGACCCCCTCACGCGCCGATCAACACAGGGCTAGTTTTATCTTTGAATGACAGAGTGAAGTGCTCATGTCACACTTTTGAATCACGGTGAAATTAAAGGTTTTAAAAAAGGGGCAGCAGAAAGCTGTGTTGCTGTGTTTGTATGTCCTCATGTGTTATTATGAGTCACCTTGTTTGCAGTGTGCATTAGGAGTATTTAATTACAGTTGGGGTATTGGAATTGGATGGAGTACAATCTAGTATGGCACATCATTTTTGCACAAACAAAACATTGTTTTATTTAACCTTGAATAAAGAGTTTGTATCTGCAGCATCAGGATGTCCTCTGTGATCAGTGCCGGCCCAAGCGTTTAAGGGCCTTAAGCAGAATTTGAGTTGGGGGGGGCCCCCCACCGCCCCCCTGCGCCGCCAATACCATTAATCACTTGATCATTTGCACACCTACTCAGGGGTTGAAATAAGGCTGTTTTACTCGCCAAATGCGAGTAATTTTTGTATTTGTCGAGTAATTTATGAAGACCACTCGCCACTCTGGCGAGTAATCTAAAAATTCGGCGCGATTGCCGCGGACCCGACCGCGCAGCACCCACCGCCGTCTACAATCGCGCAGCTCCCCCCGCTTCCCCCCCCCCCCCCCCCCCCCCCCCCCCCCGGTCAACAATCGCTCACCGTGAATATCCACTATAAGCGAATGATCGCGCGCGATGTGCCGCCTCCATTCACTTTCTATGGGACGCGAGCAATTCGCTGCGCAAAGCACGCTGGGATTGTTTGCGGCGCGGAGCCAGCTGCGGCGCTGCCTGGCTCCGCTTCTGAATTTGCATAAAGTTGGGAGATTTCAACTTTATGCAAATATTCGCGCAGCGAATCCACGCGGTCACCATTCAGCAAACAGGACGTGGGCGTGGGCCGTGACGTTGACCCTTCTGATTCATTACCACAATGCGGGCGGGAGCTAGTTGATCCACTAGTCAACACGCCCCCAGCGAACGAGTCTTCACGGCGGCGCGATGTCACGCGGATAATTCGCGTATAGTGGATATTCACGGTGACCATGAATATCCACTATCCACTATGAATGTCTCGTCAATCTGTCTCGTTGCACGCGACCCGGCCGGGACCCCCACCTTGGTGGATCTTGGTCTTAAGTGGGGGTGGCCAATGGCCATCTTCACAATAGTAAATAAAATATGCCCAGAATAAACGCAACTGTACATCATTAACTTTAAAACTCATCATTGCTAAATCAAGTCTATTATCTTGCTGATATATTAAACATCCAATAATCTACTACGTTTGGTATGTCTAACTTTTCCTTGAATTGGGGGAATGGGGCATTTTGATCCTGACATGTCATTATGCATACATTAAATAAATCTGTTGAACTCAAATTAAATACATATGTTAACATATTCAACCAGACAGACACAATGTTGTATTTGCTATTATTCACACATTTATTAACACCACCTCCCCCAGTTGGTTTGCACCTACTGTAAAACACACACATTATGGATTAGTTGCTGTGTTGCTTACATCATACCAATGTCAGCCTGGCATGTTTTGACCCTTTAATCATAAAAGGTAGCAAACTCACAAGAGTGGTCTGGTGTTCATTTGCACTTATTATAATAATAATATAAAATAATATTCAAAGTGACACAGTACTAAGTGGCACACTGAACATGGTGTACTGAAAAGTAACAAAATAAACCAGCAGACAACGCATTTACTGTAAACAAGTTAACCACTTGAATTGCTTTTGGTTTAAAACATTTGCAACATGCAAAAGTGCAGAGCAACAATCACCTACAATTGAAATCAAATAACATAAAAAACAGACAATATTAAATAAATTCAATAAATACTTAAATAATGACTGAAGAATGAAGCGAGGAACCTGCAACAAGATAACACCCATCATGCATCCTGCCCACTGTGCTATGGTGTCGCTCTATTGGTCAGGGCTCAGCAACCTTATGATACAATGAAGTCAGCTGAGCACCTGCATGTGCTGAATGACCAGGTTATCCCATCAATGGCTTTTGTCTTCCCTGATGGCATATTCCTAGTCAACAATGCCAGGATTCACCGGGCTTAAATTGTGAAAGATTGGTTCTGGGAGCATGAGAAACCATTTCCACACATGAATTGGCCCCCAGAGTCCTGACCTTAGCCCCTGCAGTGAACGTCCGTTACAGTGCGCATGCATAATCAATGATTACCACTGACGCAATATAATGTATACACAAAGTTCAAGCTCTCTTTGGGGACATTTCAAGTGCTCTTGGGGGCCCTCTGGTGGCCGACCCGGCCGGCCCCCGGCTGTGATGATGTAAGAAGGCCATGTGTGCAGCCGTCACATCATCAGTAACGGCCCACACAGGAACCACACGTAGTTGTGGTTGTGTTAAATTGTGGGAATGCAGGCGTTTGACACACAGCGCCTCTGTCAGATGAAAAGTGTGTTGTTCGGCACCCTGTTGGGCGTTGGGAGTGACAGGGGACCACAGTGTGTAGAGGAGGATAGGGTGTTTCATCGACTTCCAGCCGAGAGGTTCTGGGTTCGAACCCCGATGTCCGCAGTCCACCTGTAGGCATAAGTGTTGAACCGTTGCCTGCTCCTTAATGACATGAATCTGAAGTAAGTCACCGTAGTTATTTCATCATGTAGTGCTTTCATCCAAAGCGACTTTTTTTTGTGGGTTTTTTTTGTACACGTCATTAATGAGGTAGGCTACAGGTAGTGCTTGGGGATCGAACCCAGAACCTTCTGACTGGGAGTCAATCACCCCAACCATGAGACTGTCCTGCAGCATCTGCTGTACCCTGGGTTCTGGATAAAACTGATTAGAAGTGATGCTAAATGACTAAACGGTAGTAAACAGTAGAAAGGCTTCAGAGGGGAGAGGAGAGTGAAGCAGAGGCATTGTCATTATTCCTGCTCTGCCCCCCCCCCCCCCCTGGTAACTATACTTGTCCCGTGGCGTTTGTGAGTGGTTTTGAGTGTTTGGCAGTTTAAATTTAGCCTATTGATGTAAGCTGCATTCCAGTGACAACAGACACAGAGACACCCGCGCCCGCTCGCCTTCAGTGTCCCCGAGTGTGAAGATCAGGGAAGATCAGGCTACCTATGGTGACCCCTGAGTCCCACAGCCTTTCCTCCAGGACATAGGTTGCACCCCAGGGACACCGTTACAGGTATTTATTGGGTGAATGTTGGGCGAAGGTGTGCGGTGTTGGGGGATTTTTGTCATTTCTTGGAAAACATTTGCATATCTATAAGCCGGAGAATCAATAACGTCGCTCAGCTGTGGATTATGAAGGACGCTAGACGTGCATACGCTTCAATTAATACGTATTTTTTTTATATTTAGTTATTGACGAGATGAGTTTTAATCTCAGAAAGGTTTTATGTTTTAAGAACTGGACTAAATATAAACACTTTAATCCCTGTTTGGCATCCCATTGCAAGGTCATGAGATAGTATGACAGATCACTGTATGATTCAATTTAATTGTCAACGAATAAAAATATAAAAGTTGATATAAGTTATATAGTTTTAGCGCAAGTTTTGCGGCTTGTAACAATACAAAATAGGATATACTGACATTGCTTGCTACATTATAACCGGTTTCTGGATTTTTACGAGATTACATTATTCTTAGCAATTTGTATGCAAAGTTGGAAAACAAATGCAATACCAGTAATTTATTTTAAGATATATCAATTCCTAATGCATTTAAAGTTTAGGACAAATACGGAAATTGTTATTGAAACTATTTTCAATAAAATGATGATAAATGTATAGGCCTACACAATTTATCATCATACAGCCATAATGTGTTTATCTTGAAGGAAAAGCCCAGGGATATGAGAAGTAGTATTTAGTATATTTGATATTTTAAAATGCAGCCTATTTAATCCGTTCTTTACTGGTCTGTGGAGGAGGGACTTGTGTTGGATTACGTAAGGACCATGGAAGTGAGAGCCACAGGGACCCATGTATGAATCCCCAGTTTATAATATAATATGTATTAAAGCTTTTTCAATTCCCCAAATGTTGTTTAACGTTGATTTCACTTACAGGCCTAATACCTTAGCGGCCGTTCCCTTGTGGACATGAACACACGGGGGGGGGGGGGGTTTAATATACATTCTACAAAATGTCTACAAAAGGTTTGATTTGCGTTGGGCAGACCAGCAACAACAACCAGCTCTATGTTTTATGTGTTTTCTCCGTGTGTTGGGCCTCCCGAAGCCACCATGTCTCAGTTCTGCACCATGCCGGCGGGCGAGAGGAAGATCCAGGCGGCCGCTCTCTGCCGAGAGGTCCAGGGGACCGACGGTACGACTTCAGGTCCCATTGGGCCGCAGACCCAGAGAAGAAACAGGAACACGCACAGCGGCCATTTTATTTTCAGTTGGCCGTAATGTCAGGAGCGATTCCCCTGCGTGGCCATAAATAAGCTAATGGGATAGTTTAACTACCTATCCTTTTGTCGTTGTCCTTTTTGGAGGGGCTATTTCTGGGGGGGTGTTGGGGAGAGGAGGGCAGGGGAGCGAGGACCAGCTGGGGGGGGCGGTTGGTGGGCTATGCTGAAGGTCTCTGACAGCTGTGCTGTTCACGCTAGCGGGGTCCAGCGGGTGCAGTGACGGACGCTTTTCCACTGGGGGGGGTTCAATGTGAAATAACGGTTAGGGACGTCAGGCCCACGGGGTCACGTCCACCGGCACCCCGGCTGAACACTGGGCTGGTTATAGGACAGTAGCAGTGGGCCTCCACAGGCCTGTTTTTATTAAGTACAGTTTATTCGGTATTTCACTTTATTCTAAACTATGTTCTTATCAAATGTAGAAACAATCAAAACCAAGAAACATTACTCTCTATTTTTTAGAAAGTAATGAATTCTAGTACAGTTACTGGCTTGCATGTTGTCCATAATTTACGGTTACTGGTGAGGGCGTTTGGCTTCCAGCCGAAAAGGTGGAAGTTGTGGGTTCAACGCCGATGTCCACAGTCTGCGTCTTTGAGCAAATTGCCCCTACCTGTTCCTTAGTCACTTCACTCTGAGTCCTCTTGGATACAAGTGTGCCCAATCAACTGCTAAATCAATGTTTATTCTTAGTATAATCCTACATACCATGTGTGCATTACAATTATGTGTGCAATTATCCATCATGGTTATATCGGTATAAGTGAATGGTGTATATAGTGTAGTTTTTATCTTTATCGCTCTTTTCCTCTACTTTTGACTCGTGAGCTGCTGTAACAAGTGAATTTCCCCGGTGTGGGATCAATAAAGTGACCATCTCTTAAGTGACCAGTAAACAGTGAACCTACTTGTTGTGCTCCTGGAGGCGTCACCATGGACCTGGGGAAGAAGCTGAGCACCCCTCAGGACATCATGCTGGAGGAGCTGTCCCTCATGTCCAACAGGGGCTCCCGGCTCTTCAAGATGCGCCAGCGCCGCTCCGACAAGTACACCTTCGAGAGCATCCAGAACGAGGCCAACGCGCTGTTCCATGTAAGTAATACAGAATACGAATCATAACACTAATAATAATAATAATAATAATAATAATAATAATATCAATTACACTGTTCCATGTAAGTAATACAGAATACGAATCATAACACTAATAATAATAATAATAATAATAATAATAATATCAATTACACTGTTCCATGTAAGTAATACAGAATACGAATCATAACACTAATAATAACAATAATAACAACAATAATAATAATAACAATAATAATAATAATAATATCAATTACACTGTTCCATGTAAGTAATACAGAATACGAATTATAACACTAATAATAATAATAATAATAATAATAATAATAATTACACTGTTCCATGTAAGTAATACAGAATACCAATTATAACACTAATTATTATAATAATAATAATAATAATAATAATAATAATAATAATAATAATAATATCAATTACACTGTTCCATGTAAGTAATACAGTGATGACACGTACACGAATTATAACACTAATAATAATAATAATGATATCAATTACACTGCTCCATGTAAGTAATACAGTGGTGACACACACGTACATGAATTATAACACTAATAATAATAATAATAATATCAATAATAATAATAATAATAATAATAATCAATAACTCTGTTCGATATAAATAACAATTAATAATAATCGTATTAGAATTGTTCAAAACAATAATCTTAATATCATTCATTTAATATTAATTAATAACCGCTTATAGTACCCTTAAATGCAGGTAACAAAGTGCTTCATCTGATATCTATAGCATACCATGAATATAATATGACATTGATATAAAATAGGAGTTAGGATCATTATTGAACACATGAATTCAAGGGAATGAAGAATGTGTCTAACTGATTCACAATCCTCCGTAGAGAGACTTGAACATGATGGTGTGAGGCAGGCAGCTGCTAGGCAGTAGTTGACCTGAACAACATTTAGGAGAGAGGAGAGTTAGGGGAGAGGAGAGTTAGGAGAGAGGAGAGTTAGGGGAGAGGAGAGTTAGGAGAGAGGAGAGTTAGGAGAGAGGAGAGTTAGGGGAGAGGAGAGTTAGGAGAAAGAAGAGTTAGGAGAGAGGAGAGTTAGGGGAGAGAAGAGTTAGGAGAGAGGAGAGTTAGGGGAGAGGAGAGTTAGGAGAGAGGAGAGTTAGGGGAGAGGAGAGTTAGGAGAGAGGAGAGTTAGGAGAGAGGAGAGTTAGGAGAGTTAGGAGAGAGGAGAGTTAGGAGGCAGGAGGCCTGAGTGGCTCCTCAGGTACGTCGCTACGCAGGCACTTACACGCTCAGCACTGTCCTTTATGTGTGTGTGTGTGTGTGTGTGTGTGAGCACGCGCACATCTCTCCTCTGGTGTCTTGCGTGTGCACTGCCTTGCATCTGTGTCACACGTGTGCATGTGAGTTGAATGAAAAAAACGAAAACATGTGTAGCAGGCAAAGCAGTTACGCCCTGTCGCATGGTTCATTGTCTTCTCCGCAGAATGATCCTCTAACTCAGAATGCTGAAATCAGTGTAGATGGGGGAAAACACATCTTTCACTACTGAAGATGCTGCTAATGCACAATGCATTGCAACAGGTAATTACAAAAACAATGACACATGCACATGTATGTTGTATCATTTGGTTTCATAATCCTACCAAAGATCGGTCGGGTCGCTAACCCAGTGGTTCTCAAACAGGTTTTCACTAATGTATCCCCTCTGAAGATATTATAAATATCTAATAGATTAATATTTCAGTCAAGTTCCCCTTTCACCAGCACAAGAACATTTTCGGGAGGGAAGAAAGGGTAAATGAATTAGTGATGGGCCGATAACGGTGTTATCGGCTGCGATAACGCAAGATTTTATTTTATAATAATATTGATAATATTTTTATCGCCGATAATATTTTTATCGCCGATATTAACGGGAACCGAAATCCTCCGGTAGCACCCCCCCCCCCCCCCTCCGCTCAACAATCGCGCAGGCCCACTTTTAGTCATTATTTAGGTATATAAGTCATTATTTAGGTAATATAAGTCATTATTTTGGTAATATAAGCCATTATTTAGGTAGCAAACACATATTAGGGACACCTTCGACATCATTCAAAGGAGCCACGTTAATCTAGATTAATTTCAAGATTAGTCTAGATTAATCTAGATTAAATATTTTAATCTATGCCCATCTCTAAAATGAATATAAATAATGTGTGTGCAGATTATTTGGTGAACATGAGCATTCAATGGGCGGTGCTGATACTTACGGGTTAGTGAACAACATGAGCTTCGGTTTGTGTCATTCATTAGAAATATTGACATCAATGTTTTACAGATACACTTAATATTGACATTTTCCCTTCAGGGTACCCTAGGGGGTCGCGTACCCCCGTTTGAGGACCACTGCACTAACCCTTGTAACTAGCCTGATGCATGCATTGTATTTTTTGACAAAAATACAGTATGTTGTGTTGTAGAGGACTGTGTAACAAGACTCTGAGACAGAGGACGGTTGTACCGTTAACGGCAGTAATAAGTGTTTCCTAAAACTGGTTGCTGGAGGACCTGGTCAGGCCCTGTGTGTAATCTGATATGTTCCTGACTGCAAGGTGTATTCCCCCTTCGATTTAATGAAGTGCTTTTTACGCACTTCTCTAGCATGCACTATTTTAAGACCGTGGACAGGAGCGGCCAACGCATGACTGCGTTGCCTAGGTGACATGCAGCAGTTCATCATCCTAATAGCGCATCTTAAGTATGCCGGTAGTTCAGGGTTTCTTTGGCGCCACGGGGGGAAGTCACGCTTAAAACGATGATTTTTTTTGTGTGAATTTCCTCGGAAGACCCGGCGGCCGAGGGCTGCGGCGTCATGGTCGTGTCCAAATGCTATCACTCGCCGTGGGAACAGGCAATCATCCACGACCCTGACCTGGCCGAGACCCTCAAGCTGAGAATGCCAGCGCTGGAGCCCAGAGCAGAGCTGCCTGACTACAAGAGCTTCAACCGGTAAGAGGATAGTGTGTAGTGTACGTAAGTATAGTATATACCGGTAGTATACAGTATAGTATATAGTATATATAGTATATAGTATAGTATATAGTATATAGTATAGTATATAGTATATAGTATATAGTATATAGTATATAGTATATAGTATATAGTATAGTATATAGTATATAGTATAGTATATAGTGTAGGTAAGTATGGTATATATACTGTATATATACTATACTATATACAGTATAGTATATAGTATAGTATATAGTGTAGGTAAGTATGGTATGTATATATACTATACTATATACAGTATAGTATATAGTATATAGTATAGTATATAGTGTAGGTAAGTATGGTATATAGTATAGTATATAGTGTAGGTAAGTATGGTATATAGTATACAGTATAGTATAGTATATATAGTATATAGTATAGTATATAGTATATATAGTATATAGTATAGGTAAGTATGGTATATACTATATAGTATAGTATATAGTATATAGTATAGTATATAGTATAGGTAAGTATAGTATATTATAATAGTATATAGTGTAGGTAAGTATAGTATATAATATAGGTAAGTATAGTATATTATAATAGTATATAGTATAGGTAAGTATAGTATATTATAATAGTATATAGTATAGGTAAGTATAGTATATTATAATAGTATAAAGTATAGGTAAGTATAGTATATTATAATAGTATAAAGTATAGGTAAGTATAGTATATTATAATAGTATAAAGTATAGGTAAGTATAGTATATTATAATAGTATATAGTATCAGTGTAGCCATAAGCTATAGGCGGCAGGATTGTGTATAGTGGTGGTTAGAGTGTTTGACTCCCAGCCCAGAGGTTCTGGGTTTGAACCCCAGTTCTTCTGTCTTCCTGTTGAGTACGATGCCCAACCCCGCAGACCTGCTCCCTAATAACATGTCAAAGAAATACCGTATACGTGGCTTTGGATGAAAGCGTCTGCTAAATGACTGAATCTTTATACGCCAACGATCAAGCGAGGTCAACACAAAGTCCTAAAAAGGTGCGTATGTGTGTCCCCTCCCAGCGTGGCCACCCCGTTCGGTGGCTTCGAGCGAGCGCCCAAAGGGATCCGCTTCCGGCTCCCGGAGGTGGACCTGAACCCGCCCAGCTACCCCGAGCTCCAGCAGCCCGAGATGAAGCGGCCCACCTTCAACCGGACGGCCCAGGGCTGGATCTCTGACGGGAGGAGCTCCTTCCTCCCCCCCTGCGGTGCCCTGGACGCCGAGGAGGTACCGGAGTCTGAAGACCTCTAGATGAGTCCCTCGGGGGTCTCCAGCCGGGCCGAGGCCACAGATGGGGGCCTGGGGTGGCACAAAAAAAAAAAAAAAAAAGAGATATAAAAAGTATACATGGTCTGCACTGCTCTGCAAAGTTTGGGTGTTGGGTGTGTGGTTCGCCCCATTCTGTGTTATTCTACTAAATTAGTCTGGACCCGCCACTCTCCACCGCCGGTACCACCACCACCATCATCATCATCTCCATGGGCCGTGTTCACCTAGCGGCCACCTTGGTTCTCCACGCTAGCTGGGTGGGGGGACTGAACTGAACCAGCTATTGTCGAGAACCAAGATGGAACCAAGATGGCCGCTAGGTGAAGAAGGCCAATTTTGGTCGTGTTGTTTGGTGATGACTCGTCTTTGTCATGTCCTCCATTAGCTGGCAGAGGCTTCAGCTTGCACTGCTGGATTTGACGATAGCTGTATTGAGTGAACTGTGTCATGTCACATCAAACTATGGGGAAACAGAACTTTAAAGTCCAACAAGCGTATCCAACATGTCATGTTAAACTATTATTTTGGGGGGGGGGGGGGGAAATGACTGGAAAAAGAGAAACATGTTTGAATTCTTGAAAACGTTTGCTGCTTGAGCCGGGGACTGCTTGTATGTTGAACAATGTCACTGGGTCACGTTGAATAGTAGAGACTTTAATCAGATGTTACAGCCGCAGACGGCTTCACAGAACCAACTAGGCGCCACATCCAGACCCTATAAAGAAGGAATTATGTAAATAGCAAACATGCACCGCATGCACACACACTGCTTCCCAAAAACAGACGAAGAGATTCTGCAAATGTTCAAATGAAATGAATGTAAATAAAATTCAGATTTTATGATGACATGCCAATAATGAAATGCACATCAAATGAAAAACAGCTCAGCAGTAATTACATTTAATTTGAATAAAGAAAGCAACAATTGTATATCAACAAATGGTTTATTGTCCTAGAAAGCTTGAATCAAAGACAACTAGAGGAGCATGCTGTCGTGCTGAGGGGTTTTATTCTGGTCAGACGGCGAGTCGGACACCCGTTCTCCCAGCTGACGATATGGTTTGGGCCTGAAGTCCTATCCACCCCTACAACAACAACAACAACAACAACAACTGTGATGTAGGCTTTCAATAAGGTGGAGATACAGCAGGTAAAGCAATACTATAGTGGAAACGCAAAACAGGACTGCTGAGAAATCAGGAGTTTTAGGGAATTTGCTCTCAGCGAATGAACTGTAATCTTTTAATTAGATTACTGAATTGAATGCTATACAGGTATTATACGGTACAAGGGCGAAATAGTGAGTAACATATTGGGGGGGGGGGGGGGGGGGGGGGGACCAATAGGGTCGGGAGTGTGGGTGTCTGCCAACTACATTGACCCTACGTTAACATTGAGCCCATTGACCGCTGGACGTTACGCTGAAATGGTGGGGACGCGGCCCCCTGGTCCCTCCGGGGAACTTCGCCCCTGAAACGGTAGGCCTATTATATTATATCATTATATTATTATTCGGTCTTCTTTCTGTTGAGTATATAGCAGATTATTAAAACTTATAAAGAGGCTTGACTTGTCATAGCAAAGAATATATCCTTTTGAGAGAGAATGAACTTGAAATACACAACTTGAAACTTTAAATGAGATAGAAACGAAAGTACTGCGCGTGTAAAACATTGTATCACCGTGTGTCATCACACTGGGCTCCAATTTCATATTGAGGCCATGAATAACAATTTATCCTACAAACTGTACATACCTGGCCTGTGTTTAATGAGGCTACTGTTTATAATATACCCATCTGATATATACTATGCTATACTATATAGTATAGTACTATACTATACTATATATTATAGTACAGTACTGTACTATAATATATAGTATAGTACTATACTATACTATATAGTATAGTACTGTACTATACTATATAGTACAGTACTATATAGTATAGTACTGTACTATATAGTATAGTACAGTACTATACTATATAGTACAGTACTATACTATATAGTATAGTACTATACTATATAGTATACTATACTATATAGTACAGTACTATACTATATAGTATAGTACTGTACTATATAGTATAGTATAGTACAGTACAGTACTATACTATATAGTATAGTACTGTACTATATAGTATAGTATAGTACAGTACAGTACTATACTATATAGTATAGTACTGTACTATATAGTATAGTACAGTACTATACTATATAGTATAGTACTATACTATATAGTACTGTACTATATAGTATAGTACAGTACTATACTATATAGTACAGTACTATACTATACTATATAGTATAGTACTGTACTATACTATATAGTACAGTACTGTACTATATAGTACAGTACTATACTATACTATATATATATATATAGTATAGTACTGTACTATACTATATAGTACAGTACTATACTATATAGTACTGTACTATATAGTATAGTACTGTACTGTACTATATATATAGTATAGTACTGTACTATACTATATAGTACAGTACTATACTATATATATATAGTATAGTACTGTACTATATAGTACTATATAGTACAGTACTGTACTATATAGTATAGTACAGTACTATATAGTGCTGTACTATATAGTATAGTACTGTACTGTACTATACTATACTATACGAATAACTCACTAATAAATTAAAGTGGCCCAATTTCCGCCCACTATCCGTGACAGACGTCTGCATGTTCATGTACATACGTGTGCATCGGCTCACGTCCACTTGTTCAACAGCAACACATGACGTGGGGCCTGCGCTCTGCACATACATGACCGTCGGGATGCACCCCACAGACGGCATGCGGCACGATTATGAAACCAGCATAGTCATGTGACTTCTCACATGTCACCATCACCATCATCACCATCACCATCATCATCACCATCATCATCATCATCATCATCATCATCATCATCATCACCATCATCATCATCATCATCATCATCATCATCATCATCATCAGTGTGAACAGCTCTGAGGCTCACAGCCCGCACTGCCGCAGTGCGCCCGCACCGCCGCTAGGGGCAGAGTTTGACCTACACACACACACACACACACACACACGTATAACACACACACACACACACACACATACATAACAGACACACACACACACACACACTCACACACATACATAACAGACACACACACACACACACACACGGGTCTGCCTCAAAACAACCTCCTCGGAAATCGCGGTTGGACACGTCGGCACCGCGGAGCTCATGGCCCGCTAGTCCGTCGCCCCGGTCCCGGTCCCGGTCCCGGTCCCACCGGGTCCCATCGGTCCCGGTCCCGGTCCCGCCGGGTCTCTTTGTGCCGTCGAGGAGAAGTAGTACCGGTACCACCGGGCTGTGGCGGGGTCCGGAGGACTGGTGCTGCCCTGAAGCCACTTCCTCCGGCGGCCACCACCACTGGTACCACCGGTACCACCGGTACCACCGATACCACCAGGACCACCACCACCGGTATCACCAGGACCACCACCACCGATACCACCAGGACCACCACCACCGGTATCACCAGGACCACCACCACCGGTATCACCAGGACCACCACCAGGACCACCAGGACCACCACCACCGGTACCACCACCGGTACCACCAGGAGCACCAGCACCACCACCACCGGTACGACCACCACCACCAGTACCACCGGTACCACCACCGGTACCACCACCCCGACCACCGGTACCACCAACGGTACCACCACCACCACCAGTACCACCACCAGTACCGGTACCATCAGCGCCAGTCTCTCCATATCTGCAGTGCCGTTAAAGTCCGTTGGTCTGGAGGAGGATCTGGAGGAGGATCTGGAGGAGGATCTGGGTCCGACCGGCCGGTGCCGCCCAGCAGTCCACTCTGCCCGCTGAGGTGAGCTGAGCCTGCGGTTCTGTAGGTGGTGTATACTGTATGGTGTAGTGTGGTGTGATGTGGTGTAGTGTAGTGTTGTTGTGTGGTGTAGTGTAGTGTAGTGTGTTGTAGTGTGGTGTACTCTGTGTAGTGTGGTGTAGTGGTGTAGTGTAGTGTTGTAGTGTAGTGTTGTAGTGTGGTGTGGTGTAGTGTAGTGTTGTTGTGTGGTGTAGTGTAGTGTAGTGTGGTGTAGTGTGGTGTACTCTGTGTAGTGTGGTGTAGTGGTGTAGTGTAGTTGTGTAGTGTAGTGTTGTAGTGTAGTGTTGTAGTGTGGTGTGGTGTAGTGTAGTGTTGTTGTGGTGTAGTGTAGTGTGGTGTACTCTGTGGTGTAGTGGTGTAGTGTAGTTGTGTAGTGTAGTGTTGTAGTGTAGTGTGGTGTAGTGTTGTTGTGTAGTTGTGGTGTAGTGTAGTGTGGTGTAGTGTGGTGTACTCTGTGTAGTGTGGTGTTGTGTAGTGTAGTGTTGTAGTGTAGTGTTGTAGTGTGGTGTGGTGTAGTGTAGTGTTGTTGTGTAGTGTAGTGTGGGGTAGTGTTGTTGTGTAGTTGTGGTGTAGTGTAGTGTGGTGTAGTGTGGTGTACTCTGTGTAGTGTGGTGTAGTGTGGTGTAGTGTTGTTGTGTAGTTGTGGTGTAGTGTAGTGTAGTGTGGTATGGTGTACTCTGTGTAGTGTGGTGTAGTGTGGTGTGGTGTGGTGTTGTTGTGTAGTTGTGGTGTAGTGTAGTGTGGTATGGTGTACTCTGTGTAGTGTGGTGTAGTGTGGTGTAGTGTTGTTGTGTAGTTGTGGTGTAGTGTAGTGTAGTGTGGTATGGTGTACTCTGTGTAGTGTGGTGTAGTGTGGTGTAGTGTAGTGCGGTGTAGTGTGGTGTACTGTGTGTAGTGTAGTGTGTGTACTGTGTGTAGTGTTGTGTAACTGTAACACAGTGTGTCTCCACGGTGTGGAAGCAGCATGTCGCTGGGAAAACATCTCGTCTTGTTTGCTGGGGAAAAAATAACCCCAGCATGAAAACAACACCGCTAATGTTAATGTAGATCAGCAGCCCTCCTGCTGGACCCCAGTAGGGGACTATACCGCCTGTAGACCTGGTACCATAACATAGACCCCTATGGACTATACCGCCTGTAGACCTGGTACCATAACATAGACACCTATGGACTATACCGCCTGTAGACCTGGTACCATAACATAGACACCTATGGACTATACCGCCTGTAGACCTGGTACCATAACATAGACACCTATGGGCTATACCGCCTGTAGACCTGGTACCATAACATAGACACCTATGGACTATACCGCCTGTAGACCTGGTACCATAACATAGACACCTATGGACTATACCGCCTGTAGACCTGGTACCATAACATAGACACCTATGGACTATACCGCCTGTAGACCTGGTACCATAACATAGACACCTATGGACTATACCGCCTGTAGACCTGGTACCATAACATAGACACCTATGGACTATACCGCCTGTAGACCTGGTACCATAACAGAGGATACCTATGGACTATACCGCCTGTAGACCTGGTACCATAACATAGACACCTATGGGACTATACCGCCTGTAGACCTGGTACCATAACATAGACACCTATGGACTATACCGCATGTAGACCTGGTACCATAACATAGACACCTATGGACTATACCGCCTGTAGACCTGGTACCATAACATAGACACCTATGGGCTATACCGCCTGTAGACCTGGTACCATAACAGAGGATACCTATGGACTATACCGCCTGTAGACCTGGTACCATAATGTAGGATACCTATGGACTATACCGCCTGTAGACCTGGTACCATAACATAGACACCTATGGACTATACCGCCTGTAGACCTGGTACCATAACATAGGCACCTATGGACTATACCGCCTGTAGACCTGGTACCATAACAGAGGATACCTATGGACTATACCGCCTGTAGACCTGGTACCATAATGTAGGATACCTATGGACTATACCGCCTGTAGACCTGGTACCATAACATAGGCACCTATGGACTATACCGCCTGTAGACCTGGTACCATAACAGAGGATACCTATGGACTATACCGCCTGTAGACCTGGTACCATAACATAGACACCTATGGACTATACCGCCTGTAGACCTGGTACCATAACATAGACACCTATGGACTATACCGCCTGTAGACCTGGTACCATAACAGAGGATACCTATGGACTATACCGCCTGTAGACCTGGTACCATAACATAGACACCTATGGACTATACCGCCTGTAGACCTGGTACCATAACATAGACACCTATGGACTATACCGCCTGTAGACCTGGTACCATAACATAGACACCTATGGACTATACCGCCTGTAGACCTGGTACCATAACATAGACACCTATGGACTATACCGCCTGTAGACCTGGTACCATAACAGAGGATACCTATGGACTATACCGCCTGTAGACCTGGTACCATAACATAGACACCTATGGACTATACCGCCTGTAGACCTGGTACCATAACACAAATGTACAGTTGAAAAGTTGGAACTTTTCAACACTAACGTCCACGTTATTACGTTTATTCTCGTAACTAACGTCCACGTTGTTACGTTTATTCTCGTAACTAACGTCCACGTTGTTACGTTTATTCTCGTAACTACATCCACGTTGTTACCTTTATTCTCGTAACTAACGTCCACGTTGTTACGTTTATTCTCGTAACTAACGTCCACGTTGTTACGTTTATTCTCGTAACTAACGTCCACGTTGTTACGTTTATTCTCGTAACTAACGTCCACGTTGTTACGTTTATTCTCGTAACTAACGTCCACGTTGTTACGTTTATTCTCGTAACTAACGTCCACGTTGTTACGTTTATTCTCGTAACTAACGTCCACGTTGTTACGTTTATTCTCGTAACTAACGTCCGCGTTGTTACGTTTGTTCTCGTAACTAACGTCCGCCCCTCCGCCTCTAGGTTTCCAAGCTGTTGTCCTTCGATGTCCGCCACCAGTAGCTCTGGGCTACCGCCGGGCTGCGGCTGAATCCAGGGCCATGCTGCGTTCCCTCACCACCAGCCCTGGAGGCGTCCGGGGGTAGAGGACACGCTACAGGCCATGGCCAGACCCCCCTACCAGCTCCCCACGCCCACCATGTCCAGCTACAGCAAGACCCCCCTTGTCTCCGGTCAAGGTAGTCTCACAAATCGACTTTAGATTAATAATCTGAAGTCTTAAGGCAGGCGGTTCCGCTTTCCTTCGCTTCATATTTGTTTTGAATTGTTGCTGGAGGCGGGATCTGTAAATGCGTAATTGGCCAACACACGTTCTTAGAAAAAGTGTCTGTAAAGGTTTCAAATCAACACCCTGTTTAAATCCCGCCCTGAAAACTTCATCCACTTGTACAGATTAGTAGGACTGCTGGATCAGTAGTTCTGCTATAACATAGTAGGACCGCTGGATCAGTAGTTCTGCTATAACATAGTAGGACCGCTGGATCAGTAGTTCTGCTATAACATAGTAGGACCGCTGGATCAGTAGTTCTGCTATAACATAGTAGGACCGCTGGATCAGTAGTTCTGCTATAACATAGTAGGACCGCTGGATCAGTAGTTCTGCTATAACATAGTAGGACCGCTGGATCCCAGATTACTGGTCAAGGTGGATAACACACGATGCGTCTGGCAACCCACCGCACGGCTCATCCATTTGGATTAGTGATGCGATGAGAACTGTCCAATGTCTCCATCTGGTTTTTCGAACTACCAAAATGAAAATCCAGAAAGTTTAAGGACAAAGTTATTAAGCAGTAATCAGTCAATTGACTCAAAACAGACAAAACAACTAATATTAGATATAAACATATAAACAACAAATGGTTTCAGTTTCTGCTCTTATTATTGCTTATATTATTAAAATATTATATTATTAACAAACAAATGTTCCCATATTCTGAAAAATGTGATTGTAATCCACAAAAGAATCTGAGACATGTAGAGCTCATTTTAATTCAGATGCCCTCATTGTGCAAAGCTGTTTTTAGACTGTTTGTAATGAGGTTAGACTGTAATGAGGTTAGACTATAATGAGGTTAGACTGTTTGTAATGAGGTTAGACTGTAATGAGGTTAGACTGTTTGTAATGAGGTTAGACTGTAATGAGGTTAGACTGTAATGAGGTTAGACTGTTTGTAATGAGGTTAGACTGTAATGAGGTTAGACTGTTTGTAATGAGGTTAGACTGTAATGAGGTTAGACTATTTGTAATGAGGTTAGACTATAATGAGGTTAGACTGTAATGAGGTTAGACTGTTTGTAATGAGGTTAGACTGTAATGAGGTTAGACTGTTTGTAATGAGGTTAGACTATAATGAGGTTAGACTGTAATGAGGTTAGACTGTTTGTAATGAAGTTAGACTATAATGAGGTTAGACTGTAATGAGGTTAGACTGTTTGTAATGAGGTTAGACTGTAATGAGGTTAGACTATAATGAGGTTAGACTGTAATGAGGTTAGACTGTTTGTAATGAGGTTAGACTGTTTGTAATGAGGTTAGACTGTAATGAGGTTAGACTGTTTGTAATGATGTTAGACTGTTTGTAATGAGGTTAGACTGTAATGAGGTTAGACTGTTTGTAATGAGGTTAGACTGTTTGTAATGAGGTTAGACTGTAATGAGGTTAGACTGTTTGTAATGAGGTTAGACTGTAATGAGGTTAGACTGTTTGTAATGAGGTTAGACTGTAATGAGGTTAGACTGTTTGTAATGAGGTTAGACTGTAATGAGGTTAGACTGTAATGAGGTTAGACTGTTTGTAATGAGGTTAGACTGTAATGAGGTTAGACTGTTTGTAATGAGGTTAGACTGTAATGAGGTTAGACTGTTTGTAATGAGGTTAGACTGTTTGTAATGAGGTTAGACTGTTTGTAATGAGGTTAGACTGTAATGAGGTTAGACTGTTTGTAATGAGGTTAGACTGTAATGAGGTTAGACTGTTTGTAATGAGGTTAGACTGTAATGAGGTAAGACTGTCACTGAGCCTAAACCCATGTAAATACATATTAAGATCCTGTGCTACAAATCCAACAAAACATTAACAACAACAACGGTCAAACCGACCTATCGACCAGATGTTTCCTTGACAACGCTAAAACAATATGCTCAAAGCGCCGCAGAAGAACATTGTAATTCCAGCTGATGAAGTCGATAAAAAAACAATCATTTTATTGACAAAAGTAACAAATATCTAATCATTGTTGGTAACCCCACACCTCGGCGGTGGCCTCAACCTGAAACGCATCACCACCCCGTCATGCACTATTTTCCAGTAACCAGACAGCCAGACATTCATTACTGCATTCGTGTTTTTCCTCCATCTATAAATATTACTACATTTGCACATCTGGTTAGATTCTAACTGCATTTCATTGGTTTTGTACCTGTGCTCTGTGACAATGAAGTTACCTCTAAGTCTAACCTGATGTGATGATTAGGTACGGGCTCCAGTTCGATGGCCTGGGTGAAGCTGTTCAAGAAGCCGGGAGGGGCCCTGAAGAAGTCCTACCAGCCCGGCAGCATGCTGTCCCTGGCGCTCACCAAAGGACTGCTCAACGAACCGGGCCAGAACAGCTGCTTCCTCAACAGCGCTGTTCAGGTAGCACACGTTTAATAGTTCATAAACTGGTGTTATAGTCAAAACCTCATAAATAATGCTATTAAAAAAACATATCACACTGGGAAGAAGTCGTATTGTATGCTTACAACGCATGTATGCTGAACACGATAAAAACCATAATGTGCAGGTCTTGTACATCGTGACCTCCATTTTGGGAGCATGTAATGTTAGTTATTATGTTGGTAGTCATGGTTTTTTGGTCATTGTTTTGTAATTGATGGTGAAATGATTCATTATGGGGAGACATTGTTGTGTTGAAACCGCCGCAGTGTTTCTCATGCGAGACGTGGCAAAACAAAGTTTTCATTGGCCGAGGTTACGGTATATTTAGGTTGGTTTAGGATTACAGGACACAACTCTCTGGAGTCCTCTCTGGACTTTACACGATATCGATAAGATCACAATATGCTTTTGAATTCAAAATACCTTTATAAACGGTCTTCAGTACATTGAAGGATATGGAAATTTAAAGTATGGTATCGAGTTAAAATAGTTTTCTCACTGATGTTTCAAACCTCATATTGGAGCATTTTAAGGGCATAACTTCTCATTGTAATTCATTAAACTATTGTAACTATAAAAGTGGGTATCATGATAACTGGATGTCTTCATTTCATGATGATACCATTCAAAGGCGATAAAGGATAATATTGAATTATTGCCCAGCCCTAGTGTGTAGGAATCTCAAAGTATGTCCTTGCTGAGTTTTCCAAGTTTTATTGTTGTGTATTTATTGATTATGTTGTGTATTTATTGATTATGTTGTGTATTTATTGATCATGTTGTGTATTTATTGATTATATTGTGTATTTATTGATCATGTTATGTATTTATTGACCATGTTGTGTATTGATGATCATGTTGTGTATTTATTGATCATGTTGTGTATTTATTGACCATGTTGTGTATTTATTGATCATGTTGTGTATTTATTGACCATGTTGTGTATTGATGATCATGTTGTGTATTTATTGACCATGTTGTGTATTGATGATCATGTTGTGTATTTATTGATCATGTGTATTGATGATCATGTTGTGTATTGATGATCATGTTGTGTTTCCTCAGGTGCTGTGGCAGTTGGACATATTCAGGAGAAGCCTGAGGCAGCTCTCAGGGCACTTCTGTCTGGGCGATGCGTGCATTTTCTGTGCTTTAAAGGTTTGTTGTTTTTTATTTCATATTTTAAAGCAATACATATCTTGCATTGTCCTCGCCTTTTTTTTTTGTTGTTGCACAGAATCAATTTAGGTTTGGATTTGGCAGTAAACAAAAATCGATTCTGTTGGAGTTTGTGCCGATGCGGTCGTTGATGCGTTGACCGCGTAGCAAGATATCACGGCCATCATAGTGAACTTCAAACAATATCCTTAAACCTTAAAGACATGCTCTGTGTGTGTGTGTGGGTGTGTGTGTGGGGGTGTGTGGGTGTGTGGGTGTGTGTGTGTGTTTCTGCAGAGTATTTTCAGCCAGTTCCAGCAGAGCAGGGAACGCACGCTGGCGTCCGACAGCCTCCGCAATGCGCTGGCGGAAACCTTTAAGGACGAACAGCGCTTCCAGCTGGGCCTCATGGACGACGCTGCCGAGTGCTTCGTACGTCGCTCACCTTAAACACCTTAAACACATGCTGTTATCTTACCCCTTAGACCTGGGTTCAAAACAACACCTCTTCATGCCGTGACATCTCCAGGTACTTTTGGCCCAATGAAGCAATAATGCCTTCTGACTGCCATGTCAGACAAGTGAGAGAATTTCTCCACAGCCTGTTGTTGTTCAGTACAGGAATCCCCTTTTCAAGACATATCAGCAAGAATATATATGTTTTTGAAATAAAATGTTTATAAAAATATGAATTATGGCCATCCCTTGTAAAAGACTGGGTCCCTTGACACACTGGGTCCCACTGGGTTCCACTGGGTCCCACTGGGTCCCTTGACCCACAGTTTGAAAAGCACTGCTTTAAACATTTAAACTTTCGACAGATATGTAGACGAAGGACGTTTCGTCTGATAGATTGAAGCACTGTGTGGATGTGCTCTACTGTAAAAAGCACTGTTGGTACTGTGGTCCACAAGACAGACCTAGATACACTGTCAAGACAGTACTGTGGTCCACAAGACAGACCTTAATACACTGTCAGGACAGAGTACTGTGGTCCACAAGACAGACCTAGATACACTGTCAGGACAGAGTACTGTGGTCCACAAGACAGACCTAGATACACTGTCAAGACAGAGTACTGTGGTCCACAAGACAGACCTTAATACACTGTCAGGACAGAGTACTGTGGTCCACAAGACAGACCTAGATACACTGTCAGGACAGAGTACTGTGGTCCACAAGACAGACCTTAATACACTGTCAGGACAGAGTACTGTGGTCCACAAGACAGACCTAGATACACTGTCAGGACAGAGTACTGTGGTCCACAAGACGGACCTTAATACACTGTCAGGACAGAGTACTGTGGTCCACAAGACCGAGGGTCAGTTGTTATTTGAAACGGAAAGCCAACATTTTCGGGTTCGGTGGTTTTGGTTTAACGTTGCCCCTGAGAGCTTTTGGTCTCGCCCAGCTGTTCACATTGTGGACAGAATAATAGAAAATAGCTGACGGAGGAGGAGGAGGAGGAGGAGGAGGAGGAGGAGGGGGGGGAGGGGGGGGAGGAGAGGTTTCCAGCAGGAAGAACTAACCAATCAGTTTCTGAGCACAATGGGATGTTTTTATGTCTCGATTTGTATTCTTTTATGATAATAATGTTCAAATGTATTTATTAGGATAAAATGGTGCTGTCAAGGTCGATTGGCAGAGCATGACATTATCACTGTCAGGGGTTCGATTCCCACTGGGGCCGCCCATGCTTATCAACATGTGCACTCATTGTACCAGTGGTGCATATATTATATAAATGGTGTACGTTAAAACAAAACATGTAACTAGATTATATCCAACTGTTAAATGATTAACAATTGGAAGTATCAGCCAAAAATGTGTAATATCGATAGGTTTGCGTGGAAGTGGACGTTATATATTGCAGATGTTAACTACAGATTAATTCGAGTTTTTGGTTCTTCATGTGTGTTTTTTTAAGTTTGTGCAAACATGATGAAAATGACACGAAGCCATGATGAGCATCGGTAACAGCCAAGACGTTTCATATTGGCGCGTCCCTAATGAATTAATAATTAACAATAATAATAATAATTAATAATAATGCCTAATGAATTGCTCTCAGGAGAACATCTTGGAGCGCATCCATCTGCACATCGTGTCTGACACGGCGACCGACGGCTGCTCGTCCAAATCCTGCATCACACACCAGAAGTTTGCCATGACTCTCTATGAGCAGGTACTCCTAATGACATGGGAAAGATATTTTGGTTGATTCCAGGTTACATAATTATGTTTGTTGACTCCATTGAGTTTGTACAATAGACTAGGACTACGATCAGACGATTATCGATCGATTCATCGATCGACAGAAAATTAATCGAGTCAGAGTACAAATACCAAACATGTGCTGCTTGATGCTTCAGAAATTCAAATGTTTGGTTCATGGGTCATTATAAAATGAATACTTTAGTTTTTCTTGGCTGCTTGTTTGATAAAGCAGCACATTTAACACATCCCTTTGGTAACTTGTGATGGCATTTGCTGTTATTTATGACATTTTCTAGACAAAAAAATGATCGTTAGATTAATCGACTGAAAATAATCGTTAGTTGCAGCCCTACTATAGAATTATGAAGGAAGTAAAGATGAGGTCAACTGAATTAAAAATGTACTGATTTTGTTAACTCTTGAATCTTTTACTTTGCAGTTTGTTTGTCGCAGTTGTGGCGCGTCTTCGGACCCTCACCCCTTCACTGAGCTGGTCCACTATGTGTCCACCACCGCTTTATGGTACGTTCCTTCACTGAGCTGGTGCACTATGTGTCCACCACCGCTTTATGGTACGTTCCTTCACTGGGCTGGTGCACTAGGTCCCCCACCACCGCTTTATAGTACGTTCCTTCACTGAGCTGGTGCACTATGTGTCCACCACCGCTTTATGGTACGTTCCTTCACTGAGCTGGTGCACTATGTGTCCACCACCGCTTTATGGTACGTTCCTTCACTGAGCTGGTGCACTATGTGTCCACCACCACTTTATGGTACGTTCCTTCACTGAGCTGGTGCACTATGTGTCCACCACCGCTTTATGGTACGTTCCTTCACTCTGCTAACACATTTAATTTGTTTCCATTTTGTCTTGTAATGTTCTTCATGCTTGAGAAATGCTATATACTGTAAATAATGTTTTTTGTTATATTATTTAATAATAACTGTAAAACTGTCTTCAATTTTAACAAGTCCTTGAAAACAAAATCAGACTCCTTTCCTTTCCAGTTGCATGCATGCCCTTCGGTGGACGCTCTTGTCCAAAACATTGAGTTGTATTATCAACGTGGAGGGGGGGGGGAGAGCTAACCCTGGCAGTGGTGATGCTCCACCAGCTTGTTACAAAGAGAGGGGGAGTCCACACATGATTAGATTGAGTATATAGGAAGATATTTATTAGAAAGAAGAAGAATGATATAAGAATATAACATGTCATCTGTATGATCAGTGATGAGTGTAAAACTAAAGGCTTTACTTGAAACTGAAATACAATGTGCTCAACAAGGGAAACAACACAACATCAAAAATATATAATGGTTATAATGTTATTGCAGCAAGGATAATTAATATCCTGTAATAATTAGATATTGGAGTAACTGTAGAACTGAACTAAACACCGACACTGTGGGCGGCCGGGTCATGAACACCTGGGGAAACCTAGATTTCACCATTTGACAGGTCAAAAAAATGCACATTAGCTGCTCGGCCGGTAGAGATTTCCACTCTGGCGGGTAAAAGACACAGTTATAAAAGTTAATTCTGAAAACGGCCATTTCTCAAAGAGCCTGGTCCTTTCTCCCTGTGCCCCCCCAGTCAGCAGGTGGACGGCCTGCTGGGGAAGAGCGAGCGCCAGCGCGACGACATGTTTGGGGAGCTGCTGCAAGCCGCCAACACCTCAGGGGACCTCCGCAGCTGCCCGGTATGTAGGAGCACCCAGTACACCCAGTACACCCAGTACACCCACACAGGAGCACCCAGTACACCCAGTACACCCACACAGGAGCACCCAGTACACCCAGGACACCCACACAGGAGCACCCAGTACACCCAGTACACCCAGTACATCCAGTACACCCACACAGGAGCACCCAGTACACCCAGTACACCCAGTACACCCACACAGGAGCACCCAGTACACCCAGTACACCCACACAGGAGCACCCAGTACACCCTGTACACCCAGTACACCCGTGCATCCACATGCTGTCTGGGAATTCAGTGGCGTAGGTTTGTTTGAAGGTGGGGGGGGGGGGACATTATGGTGGGGGGGGGGGGGGACATTAAGGTGGGGGGGGGACATTAAGGCGGGGGTAGACTGGGGGTCCCTCCCCCAGGAGTTTTTGAGCGTCAAACACTTCATGTCCCCTCCATATAACTGCACCTCCATACATTCTGTACTGCTTTCAAACATTTCTTCTCCTGTAGATCCACTTTTCTCATTCATATCATCCCTGCTGAGTCAGCACATAGAGGCATGATGCACTCTTCTGTCCTCTTCTGTCCTCTTCTGTCCTCTTCTGTCCTCTTGTGTGTCTTTTGTTTGGGGAAGTAACCTCTTTAAATGTGCATGTGGCACCTATTCACGTCATTGATGAATTCATTCATTCATTTCATTCATCTATTTATAAACCCATTTTATTGGGAGGGAGACAAATGCACGTGTTGTAAATATCGAGGCCTAGGTTTTTAGGGATACCCCCCCTAGAAACCTAGGCGTGTGTGTGTTTATCCACTTACGGCTGGGAAGTTTGCTTGGTGTAAAGTAGCGGCGGCGGCGGCGGTCTGGAATAATCCGCGTGGTGACATGGATTTATATCCAAATTCACGTTAGTCGTCTCTGAGGGGGATTTGGTTTGTAATAACACCCAGGCTACCTCCCGATGCTCAGCGCTCACTGACATCATCGTCCTACTGAGCGCGCTCACTGACACGCTTCACACAGTTGCACTTGGGAGTGTGCGCCGGTCACTCTTATTGTCTCAAAATGAATTGGCGCTGAGATAAGTGGATGTTATTGTTTGTTTATAGTCCATCTGAACAGTTTGACTGTATTGCGGTGTCAACGCAGTAACCCTGGTAACCAGTATACTATCCTTGTCATTTGTATGAATAAGCTATCAAATATTTATTCATGGCCTATTAATAATTATCTTTAAGTCATTATTTGACACAACAAATGATTCCCCCTGAGGTGGATATACCGCCAGATGAAGTCACCTCAGTGGAAACCAAACCAGCATGTGAACCAAATAGTATTACACCTCAACACACATTCATGTCGTCACAATGTAAACACACGTTCATGTCGTCACAATGTAAACACACTTTATATCGTCACAATGTAAATACACTTTATATCATCACAATGTAAACACATTCATATTGTCACAATGTTAACACGTTCATGTCGTCACAATGTAAACACGTTCATACTGTCACAATGTAAACACACTTCATGTCGTCACAATGTTAACACGTTCATGTCGTCACAATGTAAACACACTTTATATCGTCACAATGTTAACACGTTCATATCGTCACAATGTAAACACACTTCATGTCGTCACAATGTAAACACATTCATACTCTCACAATGTTAACACGTTCATGTCGTCACAATGTAAACACATTCATATTGTCACAATGTAAACACATTCATACTCTCACAATGTAAACACACTTCATGTCGTCACAATGTAAACACAACAATGTTAACACGTTCATGTCGTCACAATGTAAACACAACAATGTTAACACGTTCATGTCGTCACAATGTAAACACAACAATGTTAACACGTTCATGTCGTCACAATGTAAACACACTTTATATCGTCACAATGTTAACACATTCATACTCTCACAATGTTAATACATTCATATCGTCACAGTGTTAAGACACTTCATATTGTCACAATGTTAACACGTTCATATCGTCACAATGTAAACACACTTCATGTCGTCACAATGTAAACATTCATATTGTCACAATGTTAACACGTTTATGTCGTCACAATGTAAACACACGTTCATGTCGTCACA
>JAOPHQ010004565.1:197500-227500 GCA_030340625.1 Merluccius polli
TGTGTGTATGTGGGCGAAATTTTTATACACACATTTATGGAGAAAAAAAAAAAAAAAAGTAAAATCTATTTACATATTGTAAAGTTGTGCCAAAATGCAATAAAATGCTTATTGAACACTTTTGTGGTATTAGCGTTGAATGATTGAAGCATAAAAGAGTTCAAAAGCGTCTAACAGAACAAATAGACATATATGAGCCGATATGATTACATTTGTGTTGCGGTTATGAGGGGGTCTGCCCTATGGGGGGTCCCCGGCCCCATATAGTTTGAGAACCCCTGACTTAGAGGATATCTTGTTGGGGGGGGGGGGGGGGGGGGGGGGGGTGGGGTCTTTCAGCCTGGACCCTGTTTCCCCCATCCTTTTGGGTCTCCTTTAGGGACTAATGCGGACAACGATTGTTTTTGTAATTGGTCCAGTATTGAGTATTCCCTACGTTGATCCGGTCTGTTTTGTTACGGTGTCTGACCAAGTCTCGCTCAAGGAGAAGTCTCGCTCTGAACTGTGGGAGTCGAGCGCTGACTCCGCTCTCCAAGCTGACCGCTGGAGAGCGGAGGCAGCGCTTTGTTGTGTACTACGCCGACACAAAGCGTAGCGCGGTGTTAACTAAAGGATTTTAAAACGGTTCGTGTTGTTACCGTTTGCGGCTTGGCACCCCAATGCCTATATATATGTGTGTGTGTGTGTGTGTGTTACGTGCTCTTAGACCAGAACTGTGTGTTGCAGATCGGGTCCAAGTGGAAGGACGTGGCGTCCAAGTGCATCCGCGGCCACTACCAGCCGCTGCTCATCTTCTACACCAACCCGGACGGCGCCCACATCTCCAGCGAGGACGCCCCCAGACACACCACCATGTGCCCCCGTTACCGGGCCAACGGGCTCAACGGGGAGATCACAGGTACCACGCAGACGCCCGCTGATAGGTCGCCGGTCCACATGGCTGCTGGCTCGCTATTGGCCAACGACATCCAGACCGCGGAGACGGCTGGCGTTAATACCGTTACCTGGATGGAGATCCAGTTCAGAGGATTAGCGGTACATGTAATGTACCGTACAGTTTGTCAGTAAATACAGGCAGGGTAAGGTTAACACCTCCGTTTTCCCAGGTGTATGCGCCAGGTACTTTATGTTTCTTTGTTGACTACCTAAATAGCCCTTTAAATAAAACAAAACATCCCCCCCCACTCCCCTTACACATCCAGAATGTCTATTAATATGCAAATCATCATTAAATCTCACTGATTGCAAGTGGGTCACATTTAGGTTAGGTTAAGGAAAGCAGAGGGAAGTTATTTGAAGATTATAAAATCGCACAATATCATTTACAGCAACCAAGACACACATGTGTTAAATGAGGATATTCCTTGTATGTTTTCTACCGCTCAAACAGCCGGGGTCAGACTAACCCCAAGGAACGCGACGCATGCAAAACCGTTGTCCCCATTCAATCTGGAAAAGATAATAAATACAAATAATGTCAATCATTTGTTTTCGAGACGTTACACATTGAATCGGGTCAGATTGACCTCAGAGAGATCAGGACACGAGGCTCTGGGCACACAGCCGTGAGTCATGCAGGTGTTATGTCCAGAGGTCACATGGTCCGCCTCCTAGCTGTGACTCGTCCCCCTACCTCGGGCGGATTAGAGCAGGAACTAAATGTTTAAAGTACAACAGATGAGCTAGTTGGACACGGATTACAGCCGCGGTCGCACCGCCGCCCCCCCTGACAAACGCCGCCGGTCCGACCCGGCTCCGAAACAATCTCTCAGAGTACCTCCGAAACAAAGAGACTTGCCGTTTAAAAAAAACAACCAAAACCCCACCACGCATTAAAGACAATAATATCATTACAACAAATAGTATCATTAAAATAATAACAATTTCACATCCACAGGGGAGATTATGTTGTGCATGTGTGTGTGTGGCTGGGATTGTTTTAGAGTAGGTTTAAACCATTCTCCAATGCTGGGGGTGATCTCCCCCCCAGCCCCATGTTCTGGGTTGAACCTGGCATGGGATGATGCAGGCAGATTATCACCCACAAGTCCTGCCTTAATCCCTGCTCCCTGCTCCCTCGCTCCCTCGCTCCCTCGCTGCCTCGCTCCCTGTCCCGGCTCTGGCTGCGCCCGGTTTGCTCCTGCCAGACACTTCTCATGTTGCTCTCCTCTGATCCGCTCCTGGTGGGGTTTGTCTTTCCTGTTTTCTTTGTTTCCGTTTTCTCTGTTGGGGGCAGAATGGAGTATGTCTGCGGTTTAGATGAGTTGTTGTGCTTTAGTGTTGTGCCCGCGGGCAACTCTGCTGGCATAAGCTGGTTACATTGTTAATCTACTTATCACCGTTAACCTTCAGATCAGTGTGAGTTATACGTATTTAACGCTCAACAAGTCATTATTGTACAGTTACTTCATTATGGAAGCATAGTTGTAATTCAGGATGGCCGTGAGACAGATACAGGTATTAAAAGTTTTTTATCTGTTACTGAGTTTTGCTTTCATGTCCACATGATTGTGTTGGAGTTGAGTTGTATTCGTGTGGAGCTTCTTCTGATCATACCTGTGGCTCTCAAACCTTTCTCCTTATGGCTTAGAAACTATTTGATGGTGAAGTATTATTTTAATAAATAATGTGGTGCAGTAGTGAAAAGTATCCCCTATTGGACTCCAACCTAATTACTGGTAAACCCAAGGTGTGCGGAGGCTGTAAATGGCCGCTGGACGGTCCGGCGCGCCGCCGCCGCTATAAACTCCACTTAACATTTAGTTTAGGCGAAGCGTATCTTTATGTACAAACCCAAACCAATGCAATTGGACATAGTGTGTACTTTCTAGGAGTGCAACCATTAGTCGAATGATTGATTAGTCAATCGACAGAAAATGAATCGAGTCTAATTTGTATTATTTATTATTTAATTTAATTATCGTCAAGTACAAATACCAAACATTTGCTGCTTAATGCTTCAGAAATTCAAATGTTTGGTTCATGGATTATTATGAAATGAATACTTTAGCTTTTCTTGGCCATTTTTCAGATGAGGCAACCACATTAAGACATGTTGGACGCATTTCCTATTATTTATGACATTTTGTAGACTAAATGATTAATCAACTAATCGGAAACATGATCGTTAGATTAATCGTCTATGGAAATAATGGTTGGTTGCAGCGCTGGCACTTTCACAGTAAAAGTGCGTTGTGTGTCCACAGTGAGTGGGCCCAGGAAGCCTGAGGCGGGCTTGGACAACGCGGGGCCCCACAGTCCCCTGCTGGCCCCTCCGCCCGCCGCGGCCTACAGCAGAGGTCAGCTCCAGCTTTAAAGGGCAGCTTGCAGCTCCGCCGTCCCCGGGGTCACCCATGGGGCAAAGTGTGTCCTGCAGCAAACCGGTTTTAAATCATTGTTATAGACGTACAGCTGGGCTGGTGTTTGTAATGCAATGTACAATACACATAAATATAATACATAAGTATAATACATAAGTATAATACATAAGTATAATACATAAATATAATACATAAGTATAATACATAAGTATAATACATAAGTATAATACATACATATAATACATACGTATAATACATACATATAATACATAAGTATAATACATAAATATAATACATAAATATAATACATAAGTATAATACATAAATATAATACATAAGTATAATACCTCACAAAGAGGCCAACTTGACATATGACATAACTGTTGGTAAAAACAAACGCTGGAGCGATTAGAATGTGTATAGTAGAGTTATTATAGTAGATAATATAGTAGAGATAATATAGTAGAGTTTTTATAGTATAGTTATTATAGTAGATAATATAGTAGAGTTAATATAGTACAGTTATTATAGTAGATAATATAGTAGAGATAATATAGTAGAGTTTTTATAGTATAGTTATTATAGTAGATAATATAGTAGAGATAATATAGTAGAGTTTTTATAGTATAGTTATTATAGTAGATAATATAGTAGAGATAATATAGTACAGTTATTATAGTAGATAATATAGTAGAGTTAATATAGTACAGTTATTATAGTAGATAATATAGTAGAGATAATATAGTAGAGTTATTATAGTAGATAATATAGTAGAGATAATATAGTAGAGTTATTATAGTAGATAATATAGTAGAGATAATATAGTAGAGTTATTATAGTAGATAATATAGTAGATATAATATAGTAGAGTTATTATAGTAGATAATATAGTAGAGATAAAATAGTAGAGTTATTATAGTAGATCACATAGTAGAGTTATTATAGTGGAGATAATTTAGTAGAGTTATTATAGTAGATAATATAGTAGAAATAATATAGTAGAGTTATTATAGTAGATAATATAGTAGAGTTATTATAGTAGATAATATAGTAGAGATATAGTAGTATAGTAGATAAAATAGTAGAGATAATTCAGTAGATAATATAGTAGAGATAATATAGTAGAGTTATTATAGTTGATAATATAGTAGAGTTAATATAGTACAGACAATATAGTAGATAATAAAGTAGAGATAATATAGTAGAGTTAATATAGTACAGATAATATAGTAGATAATATAGTAGAGATAATATAGTCGAGATAATATAGCAGAGATAATATAGTAGAGATAATATAGTAGAGTTATTATAGTTGATAATATAGTAGAGTTAATATAGTACAGATAATATAGTAGATAATAAAGTAGAGATAATATAGTACAGATAATATAGTAGATAATATAGTAGAGATAATATAGCAGAGATAATATAGCAGAGATAATATAGCAGAGATAATACAGTAGATAATATAGTAGAGATAATATTGTAGAGATAATACAGTAGATAATATAGTAGAGATAATATAGTAGAGATAATACAGTAGATAATATAGTAGAGATAATATAGTAGATAATATAGTAGAGATAATATAGTAGATAATATAGTAGAGTTAATACAGTAGATAATATAGTAGAGATAATACAGTAGATAATATAGTAGAGATAATATAGTAGATAATATAGTAGAGATATTATAGTAGATAATATAGTAGAGTTAATACAGTAGATAATATAGTAGAGATAATATAGTAGAGATAATATAGTAGAGAGTTATTATAGTAGAGCACAATGTGGAGAGCATTGAGGCTCGTGAAAATGAGGTAGAAAACTATCCGTCTCATTATTATCCTTATCATTTCATTGTAATATTTTACATCTGAGGGACCACAAACTAAGACGACCAAGTGTGCCATGGAAACGACACACTTTCAGTTTGTCTTACCGTAAGTTAGGATGCCTTCAGGTTTGCTGTGTTTGGTCTGCGCAGTACAAAACCGAGCCCAGCCCATGGCACACATCTACTGGGGGGCCAACCTGCAAGTTGCTCCTTGAGGGAACATCAACATGCTTCATGGTTGGTAGATAATCGATGATTGTCCGTTTGATCATCTCTGATTGGTCTCCACAGTGAGGCTCCCTCTCAGCAGTCCCAAAATGGAGGGTTTTCCGAGAAGCTGCGAGACCTCGAAGAAGGACCGAGGGCACCGCAGGACAGACCAGCAGAAAGGTACATCATGGTGTGTGTGTGTGTGTGTGTGTGTGTGTGTGTGCGTTTTTTTGGTTGGAGGGTCCTTTCAGACTGGAACTGTCTAATTAAGGGCTATACTAATAAATTTCACTTGACGGTGCTTAATGTGGCCTTGGTTCACGGTAGTGGTCCAGTCTGTGGTCAGACTGGACTAGGACTAGACTAGGAGAACATCATGTAGAATATGGTATTATGGCCACGCAGGATCAGGTGATTCCTCCACAGTACTGGAGGTCCATTCAGGGTTGTGGTTGGTTCTGTTCCAGGGGCGCCATACTGCAGGCTGTCCCCCACCCTGGAGAACGGCCTGAAGCCGCCGGCCGAGCCCAAGACCCGAGGTGGTGGCTCCGGCTCCGGCCCCCGCCCGGACAAGTCCGCTGGTCACCCCACCTCCACCTCCACCAGCAGGTCCTCTCAGGAGCCTCGCGGGGCCCCAGCCTCCACCAGCCGGAGGACCACCACCACCACTTCCAGCTCCTCCTCCTCCTCCCCGGGGCGGCCGGAACCGGACAGCCGGTCCCAGGAGGAGTCCTGGGAGAGGGCCCGGGGGGGCGGGCCCAAGGCCTCGTGGAGGCCGGTGCGCGAGGTGCTGAACGTGGACAGCGTGCTCAGCGAGATGGAGCAGCGGCGCCACGTGACGCCGCAGCACGACGTCCTCGGTTCCCAGGGCTCCTCCCAGGCAGGGTGAGGCGGACCGCAGTTTTATTATTGATATTAGATTACATTATTAATATTATTACTGTCAGGTAGGAAGTGCCGGACCAATACTCCGCATATCAGGACTTTGTTATGCTTTGTGGTCCAAATGCACGAACGGAGATTATAAAAAGCGCATTTGTGTGTTCTGTACCCTCGGCATGGAGTATGTTGCAGTTTGACTTGAAACTCAATGATTGCATGTCGCTAAATGCTTTTAAATCCAAAATGAGGAAGGTGGGGAAGGTGACATGCTAGTGTTGATGTAGTGTACTTCTTGTACACTTCCTCTTCTACACATAGCATACCTTTTTTTTTTAGGTATGCTACGTGATTCCCTCATCTTTTTTTCAGTTTTTTATTGTCTTTGATTGTTAATTTGTCCTTTTTAAAATGTGAATCCTGCCTTTGTAAAGCACTCTGCAAGTATGAATAATCCTTACCTTGCCGCTGCAGCAGGCCGGTGCAGCCTTCCTCTCAGGACAACAGAGCAGCGCACGTCCAGCGGGAGCCTCGGGAGCCGGGCCAGAGCCGAGGAGGCGAGCGGGAGCCGGTCCAGAGCCGAGGAGGGGAGCGGGAGCCGGTCCAGAGCCGAGGAGGCGAGCGGGAGCCGGTCCAGAGCCGAGGAGGGGAGCGGGAGCCGGTCCAGAGCCGAGGAGGGGAGCGGGAGCCGATCCAGAGCCGAGGAGGGGAGCGGGAGCCGATCCAGAGCCGAGGAGGGGAGCGGGAGCCGGTCCAGAGCCGAGGAGGCGAGGGCGAGCGGCGGCAGCAGCAGCAGAAGTGTCTGATGACCATCTACGAAGACGAGCAGCGGCTGGAGACGGAGAGCCACAGCTCTGTGGAGTCCGAGAGTCGGCTGAGTCGGCTCAAAGGAGGAGGGGGAGGAGGGTCGCGGACCCTGCTGCGCAGCGACACCTGGACCATCCAGAGGACCGAGTCCGGCTACGAGAGCAGCGACCGGCTGAGCAGCGGCTCCACCAATCCAGACTCCCCTGGGGTGGACGGAGCCACCAGTAAGGACCGGAAGCTGCCGGTGGAGACCTTCTCACCGAGGTAGAGTTCTTCAAGTGTTTAGGAGACCTTCCTTACTTAGGTAGCGTTCTTCAAGTGTTTAGGAGACCTTCTCACTGAGGTAGAGTTCTTCAAGTGTTTAGGAGACCTTCTCACTGAGGTAGAGTTCTTCAAGTGTTTAGGAGACCTCACTGAGGTAGAGTTCTTCAAGTGTTTAGGAGACCTTCTCACTGAGGTTGAGTTCTTCAAGTGTTTAGGATACCTTCTCACCAAGGTATTATAGTTCTTCAAGTGTTTTGGAGACTTTCTCACTTAGATAGCGTTCTTCAAGTGTTTAGGAGACCTTCTCACTTAGGTAGCGTTCTTCAAGTGTTTAGGAGACCTTCTCACTGAGGTGGAGTTCTTCAAGTGTTTAGGAGACTTTCTCACTGAGGTAGAGTTCTTCAAGTGTTTAGGAGACCTTCTCACTTGGGTAGCGTTCTTCAAGTGTTGACGAGACTTTCTCACTTAGGTAGCGTTCTTCAAGTGTTTAGGAGACCTTCTCACTGAGGTAGCGTTCTTCAAGTGTTTAGGAGACCTTCTCACCGAGGTAGAGTTCTTCAAGTGTTTAGGAGACCTTCTCACTGAGGTAGAGTTCTTCAAGTGTTTAGGAGACCTTCTCACTGAGGTAGAGTTCTTCAAGTGTTTAGGAGACCTTCTCCCTTAGGTAGAGTTCTTCAAGTGTTTAGGAGACCTTCTCACCAAGGTATTAAATATTACATTTACAATGGGTTACATTTTTTGAAAGGGTCAAAATGTACTCAGCCTTTCACCCAGGACTTAATCCACAAGTTTTAACTGTCTTGTTTGTGTTTTGCTTATTTTGTAGTCAGAGCCGGCCACATCAAAAACAAAGTGCAACGCGTTCTCCTCCACACAACGGTAAGTGATGTCTACGTCTATAACTTCTTGTCTTAAGACCAACTTAAGTACAATTTGTTGTGGTTAAATCATTATTTAATTCCTGTTCATACAGTGTTTTAAATAGTCAAACACAGCCATGACCCTACTAACCGCATACTATCATCTCTGGGCTTACGGTGAACAACAACATAGAAAAAGTCTCACATAATCCCTGAAACTATGTATGATGGATGAGTAAATACTCAGCTTAGTGGCAGGACGTCTACATCGACTGGATGTCTCTTTTATTCTTCTGGAGTCCAGCCCAACGTCCCCTTGTTTCTGTGATGGTGAACAGGAGTAGCACCTCCTATCTACGGCTTTACTCAAGCCTGTTATTCTATTCTAACCATTTCTGTATGGAGGACTTATCCAGAGGAACATGCCGAGTCATAGAAATGATGTTGGAAAGATGTAAAGGCCTATGATCTACATCCATGCTTCTCTCATCTATATACTCACTAGTAATGGGCATTTTAAGTCATTTCAATGTTCGAGTACTCACGTTAAATGATTATATAGTACTCAAATACCTTCAGCACAACCAATGTAAGAATAGGGTCTGAAATGAGATTAGCCAACATAAAGTAAAACCATATCCACAAACAAGATGTTGCAATCATTTTGCCGTGATGGTAGCTGGTACTGATGGTAGATTATACTCTACTGATGGTAGCTTGTACTCTACTGATGGTAGATTATACTCTACTGATGGTAGCTTGTACTCTACTGACGGTAGCTTGTACTCTACTGACGGTAGCTTGTAGTCTACTGACGGTAGCTTGTACTCTACTGATGGTAGCTTGTACTCTACTGACGGTAGCTTGTACTCTACTGACGGTAGCTTGTACTCTACTGACGGTAGCTTGTACTCTACTGATGGTAGCTTGTACTCTACTGATGGTAGCTTGTACTCTACTGACGGTAGCTTGTACTCTACTGACGGTAGCTTGTAGTCTACTGACGGTAGCTTGTACTCTACTGATGGTAGCTTGTACTCTACTGACGGTAGCTTGTACTCTACTGACGGTAGCTTGTACTCTACTGACGGTAGCTTGTACTCTACTGACGGTAGCTTGTACTCTACTGATGGTAGCTTGTACTCTACTGATGGTAGCTTGTACTCTACTGATGGTAGCTTGTACTCTGACAAACTCCATGTAACTTAACAGGAGCAGATCTTCAGTCTCCATGTTCATGATGAGCTGGCTAATCTTCTCTGCCCTGGTGGCAGCACAGCGGCGCGTGCTAACACTGCTAGCAAATGAGGTGATGCGACATTGCCTGTCGCCACTGTTTTCTCCGTGAGCTTAATGCGCAAATGGTTACTAATTGAACTAATGGTTCTATGATATGCAAGTGTAACGTTGCATAGCTTGCACTGCACATGTGCAACTTCCAGACTCTTATGCCTGTAACATTAGATCTTGTGATGTCGGATTGAACACTTGATTGAATATTTATGGTAGTTACATCACTGTGTCCTATCCAAAAAATTGGGTTTTTTTACAAAGCAAAAAAAAAAGTGAAAATGTAATAAAGATGCCCATCCCTAATTCCCCCCCACACACACACATATCATCTATATGCAAAAAAAGTAAACGTATGAAAGCAGCTACATGTTTTTACAACAAAAACAATCATTAAAGAAAAAAGAAGAATCAGCCCTAATTCAAACAATTTGTTGATTTCAGTGATGAGTTAATGAAAAGCCCATTAAATAAAATGCTCATTCACAGCACCCTTAAAAGGCAAACACACAACACCACCCGGGTGCCACATGGATATGGGTGTAGCAGTTGGTGTATTTGCTTGCCTTCTTAGCTTGCTTTAACCTATTCACCAAATAAACCCCAGCACTCGCAGTAATCCCAGGATAATCCCCAAAAAGCCCCGCCAGAGAGCACAGCTGGGCAAGATGGCCTACGCTGCTGTCAGTTATTCCCCCTATATGGAGCTAGTTGATTCATTTTATTTCCGTTGACGAGCAGCATGAGTCTGAAGCCAAACAGTTACTCTCAACAGTGAACGTCTTGCCAGCTCTTGCGTGCGTCTCTCCGGGGCAACGGCACAGAAGAAAAAAAAACAAACAAACATAACACATCTATTTTTAAAGCGAAGGCATTCGGCACGCAGCTCGCCGCCCTGCACTGAGCACGCTCCGCTCCTCTCCTTCCGCCTCGCTGTGACTTTGCTGCCATCTTCTGGCTGTGGGGGAGAACTGCATCACAGGCAGGCAGTGAGACAGGGCCCTGGTCCAGAAAACAGATTGAGGAGAAACCTGAATGTAGGCCAGAACAAGACGACCTGACGTTGAGTTAGTACAGTCAGCCACTGTGAGAACTACTTTTCCATTTGGCTAAGATAATCTAGTGGTTAGGGGTGTTTGACTCCCAGCCGACAGGTTGTGGGTCTGGACACCAGGGTCTGCAGTCTCCCTGTAGGCATCCTAGAGCACCTGGGCTACTGTAGAAACGTAGTTTCATATTTTCATGGTATAATCACTAATTAAAACATACTTATGATGGGTACGAAGTCCGCTCCACTAGATGCAGCTAAATTCTACACACTGCACCTTAAACATGATCTCAAAACGCTACAGTGGTAGCATGGACATGTAATGAACTTAAAACAAGCACTGAATCGGTCTGTCTGATGGCTCCAGGTAAACAGCAGTCCAGGACCCAGGGGAAGAGCTGTGACCCAGGACTACACTCCCACCTGAAGACCAGCCCCAACAGCAGGTACTCTCTCTGCCTCTCCAACCACAGCTGTCAATGTTGGGATTTGAAAGTAAGGGCCATTTTCTGGTGCCCCGCCCCAGGACACCCCACCACCCCTACCGCTGTCCACATACCCTTTACATCTAGATTCAAGGGGACAGGACCGTCCCACCACCCCTACCGCTGTCCACATCCCCCTTACATTTAGACAAGGGGACAGGACCGTCCCACCACCCCTACCAATGTCCACATCCCCCTTACATTTAGACAAGGGGACAGGACCGTCCCACCACCCCTACCACTGTCCACATACCCCTTACATCTAGACAAGGGGACAGGACCGTCCCACCACCCCTACCACTGTCCACATCCCCCTTACATTTAGACAAGGGGACAGGACCGTCCCACCACCCCTACCACTGTCCACATACCCTTTACATCTAGATTCAAGGGGACAGGACCGTCCCACCACCCCTACCGCTGTCCACATCCCCCTTACATTTAGACAAGGGGACAGGACCGTTCCACCACCCCTACCACTGTCCACATCCCCCTTACATTTAGACAAGGGGACAGGACCGTCCCACCACCCCTACCACTGTCCCCCCCCCCCCCCCTTTACATCTAGACAAGGGGACAGGACCGTCCCACCCCCCCTACCACTGTCCACATACCCCTTACATTTAGACAAGGGTACACACAGTGAATCTTAAAATCACCACTTGGCAACCACTTGCTTTAGAATATCAGTGCAACAAGGATGGGGTTAACTAGTTCCTACATGAAGTGACTACAATTAGGTGGTTATTAGGCCTAAATGGTTTATGTTCTTTAAACCTTTTATAAGAACGGTAAGAAAAAAGGGAGGTTCTCAGGAAAACAATGAAACGGGAGGACAGTGGAAGAGGAGAAGGGTAAAATACGGGGGAATACCGGGAGAAATGGAAGGGGTTGACAGGCATGTCTCCAACACACTCCCAGCTAAAGTGCAAACGCATATCTTTTAAGTCTTTAAAAGCTCCCGGATGCCTACAGGTAGACTGCAGACACTCGTCGGCTGGGACTCAAACACCCTGACCACCAGACTGTCCTGTCCCACCAGTGGAGTTTCTGTTACATTTGGTCATTTCAACAGATGCTCTGATCCAAAGTGATGTGAGGCTGAGAACAAAGCTGAACAAATACGTAGAAAGAAACAGCTGTGCAGAGAAGCTACAGGAGTCAGAAATACAAGGTTAGTCATTCATGGATTCATGACATCTATTTTTTAGACGAAAGTCCAAACACGCCGCGAGCAGCAGCGGCGGCGGCGTGCGCAAAGCGCCGCCCTCGGAGAAGGACTCGACGAGCTCCGACAGCCGCACCGGACCGCCCAGCGACCAATCGGAGAGCAGGTCCTCCAGAGGATACAGCGACGGAAGCCCCGCCCACCGGCACCTGAGCCCCGCCCACCGGCACGTGGCCAAAACCAGCAGCTCTGAGTGGAACAGCTCGGACGACCTGGTGCAGTCCGAACCCGAGGACCGGGACGGCACCTTCCGCTCCGGCACCAGCGAGGCCGCCCCCCCGACGCCCAGGCTGCCCCCCCACCCCCACATCCCCCCTCCGGCCGAGCAGCCCGGCACCCAGCACAGGGTACCCTCGGAGGTATTAAAAGTATTAAAAAGCCTTAATTAGCTTAAAAATGCCAATATAAGACCGCAATTTAAACCATTATATATCTTAAATATCATTTGCATACTTATGTAATATTTTTTGCAAATGTCGGGAGAGGAAAAATATGTATTTTATGTGAACTAGGTATTTATATGCTTTCTTGCATGCGTGAGCTGTGTTGACCACTGGTGGGTAACACAAATAACAATACAAATACATGTGTGTGCTAATAAAACATTTCACGTTGGGCCGTGAAATCGGTAATAAATTGTGTTTTAAGTGGTATTAAAAAGGTATTAAAAAGTCTTGAACTGGTTGAAACCTGCAGATACCCTACCAACAACTACACCCTCATCAGCAGCAAGGACCAGGTGTGTCCGCTCCCCTTCAGACCGCCCACCAGTCCCACCCCACCTTCAGACCCCGTCTCCTCCAGGAACCCTTCCCCCCGAGCCTCAGGCTGCTGTCACCACGGTCCTCCACCAGCGCCACCGCCGGCACCACGGCGTACGCCAGCCCCCACAGGAAGTCAGAGATGCCCAGCAGGAAGTCCTGCTCGGAGGCCAGTTCCAAGTCGGGCTCGGACCAGGAGAGGAGCACGGCGTCGTCCTGCGACAGTGAGGAGCGGGAGCGCGTCGCCGGGGGTCGGTCGTCGTCGTCGTCGTCGGGGGGAGGGGCGGAGCGGCGGGCGGTGGCGGCGCCGGCGGGGCCGGAGGTTGCCCTGACAACCTACTTCACCGTGGACAACTGCATGACGGAGACGTACCGCCTCAAGTACCACACCCAGAGGCCCCTGGTGCTGACGCCCACCGCCCCCCCGCAGCCCCTGCGGAGCACCGGCGGAGACCCCAGCCACGAGACACGCTTGCAAGACCTGCCAAAACACAGACCGGACCCAAGTAGGTGATGACGCGGGACGCAGTTTGAGAAAATAAAAGCAATATAGTAATACTGTTCTCATTAACATGTAGGCACAGAGAAGTATAGTAGTATATAGTTGGATATAGTAGTATATAGTTGTATATAGTTGAATATACTATTATATAGTTGTATAGACGATGTTGTAACAATCTTTAACAAGATCTGGAATGAGATGTTTTGTGTCTTTGTATTTTGTCTTTTACCGCAGCAACATATCAGAACAAATGTCTAGTATGCGCAAACCTACTGGGCAGTAAAACACAGTCTGCTCCCGATTCTGAACAGAGAAGACTGCTCTGAAATGTCTGCCACCTCCTTGGTGTGGATGTTGGAGGTAATGCGTCTGGTGTCTTCTCTCCACAGGCCATACCAGCAGTAAGCCCTCTGCAAAGTGGAACCCAGTAACTACCAAAGGCCTGGACGAGCGGGGCTACTTGTGACGCCATTATCTGTTTTTATTACGTGTTGTTTACTCGAAGGGACTGGAAGAGGAGTGCGTGGATGGTCGTCTTCCTCTGTGTGGTACCACTCCGTGTGGGTGGGAATGGGTCGTCTTCCTCTGTGTGGTACCAACACTTCATGTGGGTGGGAATGGGTCGTCTTCCTCTGTGTGGTACCGCTTCATGTGGGTGGGAATGGGTCGTCTTCCTCTGTGTGGTACCGCTCCATGTGGGAACAGGTTTTTGTCTTGGCCATGCAAGGTCATCGCAAAGATAGTTTCAAAAACAAATCTGCAAGTGTTTTTCGTTGTCTTCTGATAATGTCATATTTGTTATTTAAGTTTTGAGCTGGACGCCAAAGAGTTTACAGAATTGAAAATGTACTGTTTTGAAGGCTGATGTGTAATCAAATCTATTTTTTGTTCTTCTGACGACGGTTGCCATGGTTCCCTGGGTTATTTATCTATTGAAGAAATAGCGCCTCATTTAGTCTCGGAGTGGGGCTTCAACAGGAATCCCCAAAAATGCTTTTGCCAAAATCTGAGCCATTTCTATTTTAAATATTTTTTTTGGTTGCTTTTTTATTTATTTTAAGATACTGAAAAAATATATTCATTTAAAGGGGTCAAAGGTTTTTTTAACCGTGATGTATGTCTATTACCAGACAATGATGTCAGTTATTATGTAAAGCACAGCGATGGCTGCGTCGTTAACAAGTTGGTTACCTGTACACACCTGTACTCCGTTAGAATAAGCCCCGCCCATTTGCAGTGAAATGTCTGGTCAGCACATTCGTGTTTCAGTTTAATTTGGTCTAAAGGACTCTGCCCAGCACCGACAGTACATAAACCCATCATTACTGCTGATGATTTATTATTCACACTTTGTTTTGTTGTTTTCATTTGGGCCTTAACGTAGCATTAGCATTAGCATCCTCACCGCGGTTCCCTGCCGACGCAGACGCATGCAAATGTCAATCACATTTCCAAACTCAACTTGTATGCTATATTATAAAACAACATCATGCACATATGATCACACTGTCTTTCGGTTTCAAAATAACTCGTGGAGGTTGGGAGGAAGTTGTTACGCAATACCTAAACACAGACTGCATAAAAATAGCGGAGAGCAGACCGATCTACATTGGAAATGTTCTGCACACACTTTGACTTTCAACACTTCAACACACACTCAGGGCGCTCCCCTTCCCCCAGTCCTAGTAATACAATACTTATTAAGATCTTTGATTCGACCGATCTGTTGATTTGATTGTGTTTTAACAGTTTATTTATTTACTGGTGCAGATAATTTCTTGTATCTGTATGTCTGAATTCACCATTACTTCTACGTGTGTTTAGTTATTTATTGCTTTATTTATTTAGTAAATATCGTTATTTAAAGGGGTACGTATTTATGGGGAAATGTATTTGGTCTTCCTTGAGATTTGTATAGATTTTCACACTGTATACACGATACTACAATACTCATACTGTACTACTACTACAACCTGTGTGTTCAATCCACAAATATTATGCTTGTTGTCATTCTCTAGAAACCCTGTACTAGGTTGTTGTCACATTTACAAAGACCTGTAAATTATTTGAAATTAGGGCTAACATAATTTGTGTATCCGACAATATTATTGTCTTACAAAGTGGTATAAACCCTGCATGTCTTTTAGAAGTCTTAACGGTTTGTTGTGCTGTGGTACACTAAGCCTGAAATAGAAGTCACTTTGCGTCTCGGAAACCAGAAGTTACAGGAAAAACTTTCCTAAATCAGAAACGACAAATTCAATTTAAAGTCGCTTTTTTAACATTTTCGAGAATTTCACAAATAAGGTTTATTTTTGATGAAAACAAACGTCAAGAACAATTTTTACTTAGGATTTGGGACTCCACTTTTTCCTGTCTAACGGTCACGTTTGTGTAAAGAAAGTAGGCGTTGCTATGCATGACGTAAAGGTGGTGTGAAAAACTTTTTGAAACTTTGTATTGTGTAAATTTAACATTCCTGACAGCTTGTTGTGAAAACATCGAGTCACCTCCTATCTGAATGCCGCTGAGCGTCTCGCCCACCAGGCCCAAAGGAACCAGTTTGTCAAGATGCCCGTCGTGATGTCAGTGCTCATTAACATTAATGATGAACTATTAATATGAATTCAGGCACTGTCGCATAATTTCTAATTGTGGGACTTTTGCAGCCATCCTAAAAAAAAAATCGAAGTTAAGCGATTTTTAATTCAAGTGCATTCTTCTTACAATAATATATTCATTTTAGAATTAGGGATATGATGTGAACAGATTACAGACAGTTCATTTTCAGGAAAGTGAACGTTAAATTTAGTCTTTATATAGGATTGGCTCATCTCTCCCATGTATGACCTTCTAAATTGCACAGTATTGAAGTATCGCTGCATTGATCCTAGGGATGAAAGTGATCCATTCGATCAGTCCATATATTTCGGGTTGATCCTGAGTTGTTACTATCAACCATGAGATGTTTCTTGTGCTTCCCCTTTGGCTGTCGCTTCATTTACGCCGTGTTTTATTATTTTTTACCGAGTGCATTTCTGAAAAGGTTTCATGTTCGGTACGACTCGGCTGTATTTAACTCAAATGACTTCTTCTTTGTTATTAGTGTACCGAGAGTGCCTTCACAGTTTAAGTGGGATGTTGTGTTTCCCTGTGTAACCCTGTTCAACTAGAGGATGTCATTTTAAACCTTTTGGAATATGCAACGCCGACGGCGAAACATACCTGATGACAGTCAAAGACACTTTATGTATTGATCTATTACACTTTATTATGCGAGAGACAGGTGAGGGTTTAGTTCCCCACTCTTCTACCACCAGGTGTGGTGATGTTGCATCATAGAGAGAACCAGCCTACCCAGTGGACTGTGCCAACTGGTTATCCAGTGGACTGTACCAACTGGTGGGCTGATCCATCCGTCGTACACCTGGGGAGACTATCCCACGTGTGATGTCGCCGTAGCGTGGATTTTGAAGCGGCTTTGTAATCAACATTACACCTGGTGGTAAAATTGTGGTAAACTTAAAACGTTTGAGCTGAGCTGGCGTATTTGTAGCGGACATTTGTACACGGATAAAGACGTGGAGGGTTGGAGGTAATGTTAATGACAAAGGTTAAAGGTCAAAGGTTGTGTCCTTAACACAGGTTGGCATTGTGTGTGTGTGTGTGTATGTGTGTGTGGAGGGGTGGAGTTTTAAATGACTGCTGATCTAGTGGTGTGTGATGAAGGTGTTATGCAATGCAGATGCTTATCTGAAGATAGGGAGCTTATTGTGTTGAGGGTTATTGGATGGGACATGGCAAGATCACGATCTCTGATCTCTGATTTATTGGTTGACACGAAAGAGAGTTTTAAAAACCACAGAGTTGTGTGATGGTCGTCAGATCATCCTCTTGCGGTTACGTTGCATGTGTACTTGAGATGAGATTTGGCCCGAAGGAGGAACTGTCGGCGCGCTCTGCTATTTTCAGCTCTGCTAAAAATCTTCGACGTCATTGGTCCGGGATTTGAATTGGTCCGATACGGAAAAATGGCGTAAATTGGTCCAACTTTTCCGTGATTTTTTTTCACGTAAATTTTGACGTTACAGACTGAAGCAGTACTTATATTGATAAATAGCAGAGCGCAGCGGTTCCCCTTTAAGTTAACGCTGAGTCCCACTCCACCAAATGCTTCCTGAATTGTGTCTACTACTAAACGTAGAACCATATGAACTGTCAACACTATATTTTTGTAGCTGTCAATCAATATTTATTTTTATTTATTGCTAAATAAACTTTTAATTATTCTCTTGGTTTAAAAGTCTCATGTTTTTTTTTTTCTACCTGCTCCTTACATTTTATATTTATTTACATTACATTGACCAAGATCACCGTCACCCCGTATAAAACACGACACAACAAGCACGTATCAAATTACTTTACTTTTAATATCAAAACCAAACACAATTTGTACAAAAAGTTCATTGTTTATGAATGTAAATAATGGCAAATTGATTTATTGTGATGAATTTTATGGCTGGAGTGCTGTAGTCATGACGACCTGTTGGTCAGGTGATCCACCGTCGTTCTAGCACCTCTTGAAGATCCTCTTGGCGTCCACACCCTCATAGTTGTAGCTCTGTTGAAACACATGCCTTCGTTCAGTCGCAATACAATCCACCCATAGGCATTTAATCACCTGGTGGCCATCTTGATTCTTAACTCTAGCTGGCCTCCACCTAACCAAGTAGTTGTGTTTGACCCGTTCGTCCAGCACCACCCTTCCTACATGTACTTTGTCGCTCTTTATACGGCGGCAGAAAGGGCTTTCTGGCTTCTCCCATGTGCGCTGGGCTAGTGTTTCCCACCAAGATGGCCGCTAGGAGAATAACACCTATTGCTCTCTAACTGATATCGGAGTCACCTGTTGACTTCAATATCAGAAAATGTGTTTCACAATTGCTTTTGAACGGATAGTCGAAGGACCACAAGATAGGAGATATTAGTTTTAAGTTATTGATTAACAATGTACCCTATTGGTTCACAGTGTTGACTCTCTCTCTCTCTCTCTCTCTCTCTCTCTCTCTCTCTCTCTCTCTCTCTCTCTCTCTCTCTCTCTCTCTCTCTCTCTCTCTCTCTCTCTCTCTCTCTCTCTCTCTCTCTGAATTGTTTGCAATATGCCGAACAGGCAAGAGTTGATCCACTGAATTGATCTATGCTAGTTTATTCATTTTAACAACTGCTACACGTGTTTTAATAAAATGCACATTTTGGACCCTTGTGTTCTAAAAAGCCCAACAGGGTTTGGATGTGCTGACCTGTATGAGCTCGTCTCCCTGGACCACTCTGGTGGTGGTCAGCAGCTTCCCGTTGTCCTTCCTGGTGAAGGAACCCTTCAGCGTCTCTCCATCGATGGTCCAAGTGCCCTAAGGAGAGAGGGTTAGGGTTAGGGCTCATTTCAGTTAGTTTTGTTGTTTTTTTCGAATATGTAAAAACGAAATAAAAACAAGAACAACAATGAAATGAAATGAACAATAGTCTGATTAGAGGATGTGCTGACTTTATTTAGGACTTCAGCTCGTTCAACTCTGCGTTTATGACGTCTTTAAAAAAAAAAAGAAATGAAATGAAATAAATGCGTAACAAAAATGTAAATACAGTTTGAAACAAGGGCGAAATAGTGAGTCACATATTGGGGGGTGGGGGGGGGGGAACAATGGGGTCGGTAGTGTGGGGGTCTGCCAACTACATCAACCCTAAGTTCACCGTGTTAAAGAACCGGCCGTCAAAGTCAGATGTTACGCTGAAATATCGGTGGCTGGAGGCAAATGATGTCTCTTTGAACATTGGTGGGGACACGTCCCCCCGGTCCCCCCTGGGAACTCCACCCCTGGCTTGAAGTGTGTGTTAATAATGGACTTCGCGGAAGCAACCGTCACGCCTCCGCGTCGTCCATTCATTTCTGTTAATTGACACCTCGAAGGGCATTATCCCGCTTATACCATGGTCACTTACGAAATAATTTTTTTTTAAATCAATTAATAATACTTTAATTTGTTTTAGAGTTAAAATCGTGAGTTTTTTTATTTATTTTTACAAGTCGAGCGGACTATTTAATATCTCCAGTATGCAGGCGTTGCCAAGCAACGTGGCCATAGCGTCTTCATAGCGTCAACGTCTTTCCTAGGTGTAAGGCAAGGCAAGGCAGCTTTATTTATATAGCGCATTTCATGCACAATGGCAACTCAATGCGCTTTACATAAAACAATAAGAATTGAAATAAAAATTTTAAAAAAATAAATAAATAAAAACAACTACAGAAGAATAGAAAGAAATAAAATACTATAAGAGCAGCATAAAATCATGATTTAAAAGGACATAGTGCAATTAAAATTTACAATTTAGGTGTACGTCAACACTTTTTAGCCTACACCCTCCAGCCAATCAGAGTCGAGTATTCACCCAGACCATGGTGTAATGGTATAAAGCGAGTTTATGGCTTTGCTGGTGCAGTAAAGTGGCTGATGTGAGAGTATGAGGACAGAGTCGGCGCGCGGCTCACCGTCAGCTCGGTGCCGTCGGCCAGGCTGTACTCGAAGGTCACACCGGAAGTGAAGTCCAGCTCCAGGGTCCGGAAGGCGCTGGTCTCGCTCACGTGGAAGCTGTCGCCCGTCTGCTTCAGGGTGACCTTCAGGTTGTCGTGAGCAGCCAGCTTCCTTTTCACCATGTTGACCCCTGGCAACGCCACACACACACACACACACACACACACACACACACACACACACACACACACACACACACACACACACACACACAGGTGTATTATGGTTAACAGACTATCCATAGATGTATTGATAAAATAGGACGTATCACTGAACAATTAAAGGAAAGGCTTCCTGCAATTCATGTACATTGGTGGCACGCGCAGGATGGAAATAGTTTATTCAGGTTCGAATTCGGATTCGTTTTGTTGCCGCTCGTTTTTCTACACTTGTACAAATATCCAACTATGGTGTCCGTTTCAGATCCTGTCACCCAGAGTGCGGTCCTCCTCCAACGGTGTGCTTGACATTATCCAGGCATACGCTGTTCACCAGTTCATCCTCATTGCCTGTGTTTCCCTCCCTCTTGAGTAGGCCTACTCTAACACACACACACACACACACGCACACAGCTCCCCAAAATACCCAGCATGCCCCGCACGTTTCAACGCTCACACGACAAGCAAACAAACAAACAACAACACACAAAGCCGCTGTGGGCCAAAGCAACACCTCGTCATCACTCACCCATTATCTCCATGAATTTCTCATAATTGTCGTTGCGGTCCACTTTCCAGGTGCCGTCGAAGGTCATGGTGGCTGCGTGAGTGTGAGTGAGGACTACTGAGTGAGAGTGAGGACTACTGAGTGTGTGAGTGAGGACTACTGAGTGTGAGTGAGGACTACTGAGTGAGAGTGAGGTGGCCTGGCGCGCCGCAGCCCTTTATAAAGACCGAGTCATAGTCATTTATCTCTCTCACACCCATCCAAGTGCTGATGTGGCCGTTGAAAGCTCATGTCTTTTTTTTTTTCTCTCTCTCTCTCTCTCTGTGTTTTTATCTTATCGTCTCATCGGTTCACACATGCGGCGCCTATCTACCTGTAGTGTGAGGATACGCCGAAGTCAACACTGCGATTATGGATTCGGTGCGTTGTGGATTTTATTGAAGTAATATGAAGGCCATCCGGTTGGGTCAATCATTCCTTGTTGACGTAAGGTGTCATTGTGGCTTGTGCAAACAACAATCGTTTGCATTCATCGCCGCATATAATAGTCGTACAATAGTCACATTTCAACACCTCCTGAGACTTGGAGACACACTATTGTAGTCCGGACACATTGGGGGGTTTGGTCTGTGTTACAGATAAGCACAGATGATGCATATCGGCGTTTAACACTGTGATCTAAGTGAGGAGCCGACCATAAAAAAAAAAAAACGGTGCTTTGTAATCTAATAGCGCAGAGCCAATTTAATTTATTACGCGGTCAAATTCTCCGGGCACTAAACATGTTGGCCCGTGGATAAACACGACGTGTGATTTGTCTCTCGGGTGTCTCCTCCAGACCTTTGATCCGAGTCTTCCCATGACCTTTCCAGTTTTAATGAGTAAAAACTGTAAATATAATACCCGCTGTGGGGCCGAATGAGGGCCTCTATTTTCATGTGCGTTCCGAGACGACTCTTTTTTTTTTTGCTTCACAAACACTGTGATTTATTCATAAGTTTAAAAAAAACCCTTAGTTATTTTTTTTTAATGTTATTACATCACCAGGCCAACACACATCACTGATTTCATTCAACAGGCCTCTACCTTTTTGTTCTACTGATACAAACTTATATGTTTAAGGTTTGGCTTGACAGCAGCCTGATAAAAGGCTGATTAAAAAGACAGACTCAGACTCGGGGACAGAGGGGACAGACTCTCAGTCTGAGGCCTACTAGGAGGTCTCCTCTGTTATCAGGAGACCTCCCTCACCACCGGTTGTGCAAGAGGTGAACGAGGAACAGTGTGGGATCCAGAGTTAATCATTCACGTCCACACTCGACGTATCAGCCGGTTGTAGCCCAGCATCAGATACAGTTTTGCAGTTTCTGCATTATTATGTAATAAACATCGAAAAGGCAAACAGAAGACGCTGATAATGCTGTGAACGTTTAATGCGGTAATGTGGTCAAAGTTATAAGCGCCGTCGTGTCGGCTACCTGAGAGGAGTTCATGCACTTTGCAGAAGTAGGCCTACTTCTCTAGACTATAGCATGTAGTATTATTCTGCTGAGGAATGAATCGCTATGGTAACCAAGTGAGGCTGTGACTGGCCACTAGAGGGACTACTCCAATACAATAACGTAGAAACATTACATACAGTGGTGGAAACTAACTAAAGTAAGAACCTACATTTACTCAAGTACCGTACTTAAGTACAAATTCAAGGCACTTTACTTATTATTTAGTATTTAGTATAGTATTTCTATTTTCTGCTATACCTTATACTTCTACTCCACTTCAGCTCAGAGCTAAATGTTGTACTTTTTCCTCCACTACATTGATCTGACAGCTTTAGTTACTAGTTAGGCTACTTTGCAGATTCTGATTAACAATACAAAAATCAATAAAGAAATGATATTATTGTATCAATAAGGCTTCATTAAGGAGGAAATTCACAAGCTACCCAGCAGTATGTAAAGTAGCGTAATATATAAAAATATATATAAATACATTAAAATGAGCTCCACCGTTACCAGCTGCGACATTAAAGTGATGAACACATGAGTGCATCCATAAATATAATCCCATAATATAATATATTATTCTGAAATGGGCCATTCTGCATAATGAGTACTTTTACTTTTGTAAGTACATTTCGATGCCAATGCTTTTGTACTTTTACTTAAGTAACGTTTTCCATGCAGGACAGAGCGTGTATACACTGTGGCATTACTACTTGTATTGGAGTTAAAGATCACGATACTTCTTAATACTTATGTACTTATAATACTTATGCCTCTACCATAAGTTGAGGCCTTAACCTCTCACCTTTGGGACGGTGTGGGCTGAGAACATGGAGGTGTGCAGGGAGACAGGAACGCAGGCAAACATCAGAGTAACGCAAAGTGTTTTATTCTCCTCTTCCCTGAACACAAACCCTCGACCAATAGAAACGCTGCGCACTCCTCACACAGACATCCACACTATCCAGACTGGGATTTGGCACAGTTGAGGTGGTGAGAAGGAGGGGGGGGGGGAGGGGGTGGTGAGGAGGAGGTGAGGAGGGGGTGGTGAGGAGGAGGGGGTGGTGAGGAGGAGGAGGAGGAGGAGGAGGAGGAGGTGGTGAGGAGGAGGGGGTGGTGAGGAGGAGGAGGAGGTGGTGAGGAGGAGGAGGAAGAGGAGGTGGTGAGGAAGGTGGTGAGGAGGAGAGAGGAGTCAGTGCTGTATTGTGTGCTCCTTCTCGAGGACAGTGTAACAATAAGTGACTAAACACGACAGTGTGTGAAAATGGCGCATCGGTAAACACCCTAATATTGGCACTTTCTTTTTCAACAAAATATATTTTTTGTTTTTCTATCAGTGTGTGTTTTAATGTATCGTGAAACAGTTAGGTGCATTACAAACAATTAACTATATTCTTATGATATTTAATTGTACTTTACGTGTTACTTGTGTCATTAATATTTTATCCATATATTTTGTGGTATACGACAAACAATACAGACGTACTGAAATGGATCGACACGTTCAGATTGTGTGTGCATTTCCTAAAAGGAGGCGTACGATTTTCAGTAACACAACAAAATCCATACAAGATCAACAGAACAAAACACGACAAAACATATTCAAACGTGGAACAATAACACAACAAAATGCTGTTTTATAACAGAGTGTCTGCATCTGCATACATGAGGACGTTTGAGGACCTTAGGGAGGAATGTGGTGAAACGAAGTACAAGAAACACAGTAAACTCATAATGCATCAGCTGCAGGACAGACGTCTTATATTCAGGACAGACGTCTTATATTCAGGACAGACGTCTTGTATTCAGGACAGACGTCTTATATTCAGGACAGACGTATTATATTCAGGACAGACGTCTTGTATTCAGGACAGACGTCTTATATTCAGGACAGACGTCTTGTATTCAGGACAGACGTCTTGTATTCAGGACAGACGTCTTGTATTCAGGACAGACGTCTTGTATTCAGGACAGACGTCTTGTATTCAGGACAGACGTCTTATATTCAGGACAGACGTCTGATATTCAGGACAGACGTATTATATTCAGGACAGACGTCTTATATTCAGGACAGACGTCTTATATTCGGGGGGGGGGGGGGAACAGTAACAGTATGCAGAAGCTCAGCTGGTGAAAGCGTTACGTAAGCGTCGACGGATCTTAACTCTTAACCCCGAGCGTTTGACACACAGCAGCCGCTGGCGGTGGCGGTTGGCAAAGAGCGGTGAGGACCCGAGTGAGGCCAGCGTCTCCGTTGTCTCCCGGTACCAGCAGGACTGGGAGACAACGGCGTCCATCTTTGTTTCAATGTCCCGCCTCCCGTTACGTAATATTGAAAACTGTTTACAGGTTGACATTGGGAGAACCGTTGCCAATTACACCGCCGTGGGAGTCAGAGATAGTTAGTGAACACTAACACACTAGAGATAGTTAGTGAACACTAACGCACACTAGAGATAGTTAGTGAACACTAACGCACACTAGAGATAGTTAGGGAACACTAACACACACTAGAGATAGTTAGGGAACACACTAACACACACTAGAGATAGTTAGGGAACACACTAACACACACTAGAGATAGTTAGGGAACACTAACACACACTAGAGATAGTTAGGGAACACTAACACACACTAGAGATAGTTAGGGAACACACTAACACACACTAGAGATAGTTAGGGAACACTAACACACACTAGAGATAGTTAGGGAACACACTAACACACACTAGAGATAGTTAGGGAACACACTAACACACACTAGAGATAGTTAGGGAACACTAACACACACTAGAGATAGTTAGGGAACACACTAACACACACTAGAGATAGTTAGGGAACACACTAACACACACTAGAGATAGTTAGGGAACACTAACACACACTAGAGATAGTTAGGGAACACACTAACACACACTAGAGATAGTTAGTGAACACACCAACACACTAGAGATAGTTAGGGAACACACTAACACACTAGAGATAGTTAGGGAACACACTAACACACACTAGAGATAGTTAGGGAACACTAACACACACTAGAGATAGTTAGGGAACACACTAACACACACTAGAGATAGTTAGGGAACACTAACACACACTAGAGATAGTTAGGGAACACACTAACACACACTAGAGATAGTTAGGGAACACTAACACACACTAGAGATAGTTATGGAACACACTAGCACACACTAGAGATAGTTAGTGAACACACCAACACACTAGAGATAGTTAGGGAACACACTAACACACACTAGAGATAGTTAGTGAACACTAACACACACTAGAGATAGTTAGTGAACACACTAACAGTAGAGATAGAGAACGCACAAAAGCATGTGGACAGCAAAGCATGATGAATTAAACGAATTCAACAATTAAACATTGAACTCAAGTTAAAACTATTTTTACCTAATCCATTGACCTAAATATGCACTAATATATATTTATATATCTTTTCCATACATAATATATTATTATTGATTTATATTTCTAATATAATTTACACTATTTGTTGTCAATCATCCAATGAGTTCATTTACATTTAATCCCAAAATATCGTGGATGAGGAGGAAGTCCCCATGGGGCGTGAAGTAATGCTGCTCACGTTTCTTATAACAAAGAATCAAGCAGTAACCAAGGTTACCGGGGGGGGGGGGGGGGGGGGGGGAATACTCCAAACCAAATCGAAATTGGCTCAAAATGGCGGGTGTGGGATCGCAGTGTCTTCATTTCTACTCTGTTGAAAGTGCCGTGTTTGACAACAGTTGCCTCTGCGAACTTCATATACGTTTAGAAGGAGTTATCGGTGGGGGCGGGGCTTAGAAGGAGGTCAGTTATAGGTGGGGGCGGGGCTTAGAAGGAGGTCAGTTATAGGTGGGGGCGGGGGCTTAGAAGGAGGTCAGTTATCGGTGGGGGCGGGGGCTTAGAAGGAGGTCAGTTATGGTGGGGGCGGGGCTTAGAGGGAGGTCAGTTATCGGTGGGGTCGGGGCTTAGAAGGAGGTCAGTTATCGGTGTGGGCGGGGCTTAGAAGGAGGTCAGTTATCGGTGGGGGCGGGGCTTAGAGGGAGGTCAGTTATCGGTGGGGGCGGGGCTTCTCCTGGACAGGAACCACACCTTCATGGGCTCTTTCTTCCCCTTCATGGTGATTGGACCCCGGTACTGCAGCTGGAACTGGGGGTCCGAGTTCTCCGCCGACTGCAAACACCTGCAGGAAGTGGCAGGAAGTGGCAGGAAGTGATGTCATGACGACGGAGATGTGTTTACATTCAAGTGTAAAGAGAGAGAGAGAGAGAGAGAGAGAGAGAGACCTTACCTGTAGGTGTATTCTGAGACATTTATCTTGCCCTTCTCTCCGGTGGTTTCCGTGCGGCTCGTGAGGTTGACCGTGTTCCCGAAGAGACAGTAGCGCGGCATCCGCTGACCTATGACCCCGGTCACCACCTCGCCCGTGTGGATCCCGATGGTGATCTGGACCACAGGACAGGTCAAAGGTCAGGGAAACGTCCATCTCACACAGTTGAGCACATGTAGACGGGAGTGAGAGCTTCCACCAATCCCAGCCTCAGTAAAGTAGCCAGTCAGTTGTTACTAGGCAGATGTGGAAACATTTCACTTATTAAAAAAAAGAGGGCGAACAACATCAATAATTTTCTTATGGTGTGGAATTTAAATATACTTATGGTATTTAAATATACTTATGTTTTAGTGCAGACAAAAATGTGATTTTGATTGAAAAAATGTTTTTCACTGATCACATTTCATTATTTTTATTTAATTTTTTAACACATTTTGGCTTTTTCTGAGCCACCCTCCCCCCCCCCCTCCCCCCTCCCCCCTCCCATCTGTTTGGCCAGCTCTCCCAACTGTTGCTGTCTGAGGGAGAGAAACTACACACACACACACACACACACGCACACACACACACAGCAGAGCGGTGATTTGTATGTCCACCGCTCACCACTGTGTTGATATGCTTGTCTCCAGTAAACGTCAGTCAGGCTGAGGTCCTGGTGTCTGTCTGCGTGAAGTCTGGACTCTGCACAGCCTCCCTCCTATACACAACATCACGTTCCCTTTGTCACCGTTGGTGTATATTGTGCGGGGATGGAAATGACGGTAAGCGTTGCCGAGGGGCTGACCAGCGGCGACAGCGTTAGGTATTCACACGCACGCCTTTCAGGGCAGCACGTGAACAGCATGTCCACTTCACAACGTCAGGGGATCGAACCTGGGAGGCAAACATAGCTAACTGCCACTTGGGTGTTGCGTAATGCCTCGCTAAAAATATGTACTGTATATATATATATATATAACTGACAAAGTAAAAACAAGCCAAGTTCCTGGTTAATGTGTGAAACAACGGTTCTCGTTGAGTGTCATCTTCCCGCTGCTCAGGAACCGTTTCTTAATCTCCTTTCAAATGAAGACTTTGGAGAACCGCGAAAAAAAAACAAACATTTTGTCGTCGTTCTACTCATTTTGGCTCCACCACTTGAACATTTCAAGGTGTGCAGATGAATGTTAAATAAGGGGTCAGCGTATGATTTGTTCTCCGAAGTAGCCAGTGACAGCTAAAGAGGCCTGCGGTCTCCTGGCCGGCCGCCACGCCGCTCGCTCCCCAGAAGCTCCTGAAAATATCTCCTGGTCCGCGTCCAGAGAGATCGCCCAACAGACGAAATTAGAGCCGGGCGACGATTAACTTTGTCCTCTCTCCGTAAATGTATTTGGGCTTATATTTAGTCTAGGTGTAAGCGTATTTATGTACTGTCGGGACGGTTTAGAGTAGAGTTTAATGCTTGTTGTGTTCGGAGCGATGAACAAACTGACTGTTTGGCACCGAGCGCTCGCGTCTATTTTTAACCACACAGAGAGAAAGCAAATGATTTGCAGCTCGCTGCTGTCGCCAAAACTTTTTCTCTTTTCTTTTCTTTTTTTTTTTTTCGTTGAACACTGTGTCACTAATAAACACACTTTGGTTAAGCAGACATGATATTCCATAGTTTATCAAGCGTTATATTTGTTAATAACAATAACAGACTCAACTACTTCAACGAAAGTCTGCTGTCTTGGATCAGAAGGCTCCTTCGTTTTCTTTGAATGGGAAAATGATTTGACAGTTGGGACAAAGTATACTATGTGTTTCAAAATATATGAACACAACGGAAACAGGATTAAGGACATTATGTTGACGTGTCAACGAATACATTATACTATGATAATACAAAATATATATATTTTGATTTACCTATTTACCTACTTTTTTCACTATGACTTTGAGATACCAATGTGACCTAAGTATTCAGAAAGTCACTTCATAAATAAAATGTCTTCTTCTTCTTCTTCTTCTTCTTCTTCTTCTTCTTCTTCTTCTTCTTCTTCTTCTCATTATTATAAAACACCATATGTACAGGGCTTGTACATCAGAGTGCATCATGGGATTTACTGTCGGCGATACTCCTTCATATTGAGAGGACTCCAGCGACTCGTAGTCCTGTAAAATCCTAAATCAATGTAAATATACCGTAACCTTGGTTAATCAAAACGTTGTTCTACCACGTCTCGCATGAGAAACGCTGCGGCGGCAACAACGTCTCCCCATAACGACAAATCATTTCACGCTGAATAATATATATATATATTAGTGATGGGCCGTTATCGGCGTTAACACGCTGCGATAACGCGAGACTCTTATCGCGCGATAAAAAAAATATTGCCGTTAATCTATTCTCAAAGTTGGGTTGGGAGCTGCTGGGTCTATACCCCCCGGCGCTCGTAGGTCCGGGGTGGGTTACGATCGCGCAGACTTACTTTTAGTCATTATTTAGGTAGCACACACATATTATGAATGAATATTATGACAGAATTCAAATGAGCCATTTTAATCTAGATTAATTCCAAGTTTACAGTGAGATTAATCTAGATTAAACAAATTAATCTATGCCCACCACTAATATATATATATATATATATATAAAAATCATTGACCGAAGAAACATTTCCGATGCCCCGAAGCGGCTGGGAGGTCCTACCTGGACCGGCTGGTCGTCCACCTTCACCTGCCCAGCGATCTCCATCATGTCCAGCGCCAGGTGGCTGATGGAGCGGGCGTGGTGCTTGCAGGGCTCCGGGAGGCCGCTGACCGTCATGTACTTATCGCCCACCGTCTCCACCTGCGGCCGCCGGGAGACACACACGCGTTGCTTATAGGGAGCTCATTTGCCTAGCGGACATCTTTGGACAGTTGGGTGGGGGAAACCTATTGGGAATCTTTGAGGTAACCATGACAACCCACTGTGTGCCGTGTGTTGAAGTTCCCCCGGTGTGTCGGCTCCTTGTAGGGTTTGTTTCTGTTTCTGCGTGGTTTCGTGAAGTAGTAAAGCTTTTTGGGTGACACCTTCGCCGCCCTGCGCCCGCCGCGACACACCCAGGTAGCGTGAAGAATGCATAACCACTGAGTTGTCATGGTTACCCCAATATGGCTGCTACGTAAATAAGGTCCGTTACGCCATCAACTTGTGTGTTTTAGGGAAGAACAAAAGAAACAGAAAAGTGTGTGTGTGTGTGTGTGTGCACGTCTTTTAGTTTCACTTTTGGCGTGTGTGCGTGTGCATGCGTGCGTGCGTGGACTGCGCATGTGTGTGTGTGTGTGTGTGTGTGATGTTGAAACCCTGTAGGACAATGCGTTCAGCACTTGTCTCAGCGCGAAGGCATTCGAGGGGCCCCTGTGTACGCAGAGACGCCGGGAGG
>JAOPHQ010004565.1:235000-240000 GCA_030340625.1 Merluccius polli
CAGCAGAAACAGGTCAGTAAGGACAATAGAACAGCAGAACCAGGTCAGTAAGAACAGTAGAACAGCAGAACCAGGTCAGTAAGGACAGTAGAACAGCAGAACCAGGTCAGTAAGAACAGTAACACAGCAGAACCAGGTCAGTAAGGACAGTAGAACAGCAGAACCAGGTCAGTAAGAACAGTAGAACAGCAGAACCAGGTCAGTAAGGACAATAGAACAGCAGAACCAGGTCAGTAAGGACAGTAGAACAGCAGAACCAGGTCAGTAAGGACAGTAGAACAGCAGAACCAGGTCAGTAAGAACAGTAGAACAGCAGAACCAGGTCAGTAAGGACAGCAGAACAGCAGAACCAGGTCAGTAAGAACAGTAGAACAGCAGAACCAGGTCAGTAAGAACAGTAGAACAGCAGAACCAGGTCAGTAAGGACAGTAGAACCAGGTCAGTAAGGACAGCAGAACCAGGTCAGTAAGGACACACACAGTGTGTGAGTGTGTGTGTGCCTGTCTGTGTGTGTGTGTGTGTGTGTGTGTGTGTGTGTGTGTGTGTGTGTGTGTGTGTGTGTGTGTGTGTGTGTGTGTGTGTGTGTGTGTGTGTGTGTGTGTGTGAGTGTGTGCCTGTCTGTATTTGTATGTGTATGTGTGTGTGTGTGTGTGTGTGTGTGTGCGTATGCGTATGTGTATGTGTATGTGTGTGAGTGTATATGTGTGTGTATGTGTATGTATGTGTGTGTATGTGTGTGTGTGTGTGTGTGTGGGGGGGCACCTGGGGCAGTACGCGGTAGATGGCGTTCCCGCACTGTGTGAGCACCATGTCCTTGTCCAACATGAGGTGGAAGGGGAACGCCTTGCAGAAGGTGTAGGGGCTGATGCGCGTCTCCTGCGTGCCGTTCTCCTCGAAGCCGTCCAGGTCCTCGTAGAAGGCCTCCTCCTCCGAGTCCTTCTCCTCGATCAGGAACTTGATGTGGTCGCACTCCTCGCTCTTCGGCTGGATCACCTGGAGGACATTTTGTTTTTCATGACGCAGCTGGACAACTTAATCTTGTCATCTTACAGCAGGGGCAAAATATTATAAAGCACATTACTGGGAAGATGTTGCATGTGGACCAATATAAAAAAAAAACAGTGAACCGTTCTTTCGAGACATTTCTTTGGAGTGTGAACAACGTGATGAACAAAACTACTGTTACTGTACCGCACTGTTGCTCAGCAAAGAGAGTCACAGGTGCTATAACACAGTGTGTGTGTGTGTGTGTGTGTGTGTGTGTGTGTGTGTGTGTGTGTGCGCGCGCGCGCTATCATCGTGTTGTCCAATGGGAGTACAGCAATAGGGCGCGATGCCGCGGAGAGAGCCTCTGTCTGCGCCCTGTTGCCGTGGCAACGGTGGGCGACAGCGCCGGAGACTTTGGTGTCACATTATTTTTTTCCCTTTCCTTTTCTCTTTTTTCCCCCCCAGCATTCCACACGTGATCTTATGGAGCACCTCAGCGCTGTGATTGGTTCAGAGAGGAGCGCCTCAACGCTGCGATTGGTTCAGAGAGGAGCGCCTCAGCGCTGTGATTGGTTTAGAGAGGAGCGCCTCAACGCTGCGATTGGTTCAGAGAGGAGCGCCTCAGCGCTGTGATTGGTTCAGAGAGGAGCGCCTCAGCGCTGTGATTGGTTCAGAGAGGAGCGCCTCAGCGCTGTGATTGGTTCAGAGAGGCGCGACAGATACCTGCTGAACGGCGGGAACATGGGATTCTCCCGGGACAGACCGGAATTAGCCAGCTTTTCACACATGCACATGAACACACACACACACACACACACACACTGGTCAACAGTGAAGGCAAGCTCAGCTCAGATTCGGTACGATTCTACGTAATCCTCAAATTATCTCCAAATGTGATGGAAAACAGGGATGTCTTCTTAAAGCTTCTTAATCGCACCCAGACAAACACACACACCTGCACATGTACACACACATAGTATACCTGCACACGTACACACGTACACACACACACACACACATACACACACACACACACCTGGACACGTACACACATAATATACCTGCACACGTACACGTACACACACACACACACACACACACACACACACACACACACCTGGACACGTACACACATGCTATACCTGAACACGTACACACACACACACACACACACACATTCGACCACAACCCTTGATGGCAGTATTTCGTGACCATTTCAACAACAGGTGATGATGGTGAGCACATTTTTGAATCAAAAAGGACGAACAAGAAAAGGTTGTGGAAGTGCGGATTAATAAATAAAATAATGTGAGCGCGGTACAGCGGACCTGAACCGGTTGTGATGAGACTGTTTCGCAGAATGCGTTAGTATGTTGCGCTGACCCCTATTTTACTATTCAACGTAGAAACTTTGAAATAATTCCAAACCACCGCCATAACTACAGCTACAACTAGCGTCCCACTACACGGCCGCACAGCCCAGGCTTGTTATTGAGACGGCGCGGCGCGTTTGATGATGTCATCAAACCACGTCCTCACTTGAAACATAACAGATGTCTGAAATGATTTCAAAATCGTAACCGATACCGATATTTTCCGATATTGATCTTTTATGCCAATATCGGCCGATAATATCGGACATCCCTAGTTGTGATAAAAACACAAAGAGAAGCACGACGACAACACCCCGGCGACGCACACCTTCATCTCTATCTCGGTGCCGTGTATCTGCTGGGCCACCGTCTTAATGATGCCGATCACGATGTCCTGCAGCCCCTCCCTCTCGGAGTAGTAGTGGAGGATGAGGTTGTTGCCTCGCTCGGCGTCCGTGCAGCGGAACGACGGCGCCCTCATCCCAGGGTAGATGGTTCCCAGGTGGTCGTGGAGGGCGTCCAAATTCTGAAAGATTCTGAATTTTTACTTTTTTTCCCCCCCGGACCGCAGGTCGGAAAACCTCGCAGGGAGTTTGGTTATTTTAATGAATGAGGTGACGGGTGGCCATTTGTTTACTGACAAACAAATATAGTCCTCGAAAATCGGCCCAAACTTACTTGGAGGAATTCCCGGACGTTGGAGCCCAACACTCGCAGGATAGTGTCGTATCCCGATTCTTGGCAAAACTCGAAAAACATCTTCCCAAACATCTGCAAAATGTCCCCTGCTTCGATTTCTGAAACACGTGATACAAAACAGATCGCTGGGCGTCCATATAAACACATTTATTCTCAGTAGCAATATGAAATAATAGTTAGCAGGCACTTTTACCCAAATGGACTTACTAAAAATATACAGTATAAGATATTTCTACCTGTCACTGTCAAAGGGCTTAAGGATGCCAACAGTTAGACTGTAGACATTGGCGTTCGAACCCAGAACCTTTCAGCTGGGAGTCACCCTGACCACCAGACCACCCTAATAGTAATGGTATGTCGTAATGTAGTGTGGCAGAAGTAACACAAAACAACAAAGACTAAACATATAACTTACTGAGAACTTTACTGGCGGCTGCCACCAGATCGTAGGTTTTCGCGTCGTCGTAGATGATCCTGACGAGGAACTGGCCCTCCACATCCAGCTGGGCCTCCCGCCTGAAACACACTCATATCTCAAACACAACCCTCCGTAGCTCTGTTGACACCAACTGTTTGAACAGATTGCACCTTATTACAGTCGATATGATTGAATATAGATATGCTCCTACGGTCCTCGGGAACAGCTGAACAAACAACCCAAAAGCCTTTGGAAATATATTTACGTGTCAAATCAGGAATTTTGTAATTGTCAGCAAAGCTAAAAATAGGCCACACGTAGCTGCACTATCTGCGGCGCATGACTTTGGTTCATGGATATTCTGGAAAGTAGACTAGAATTTAGTAGAATTTACACAGTTGACACTAAGAATGTTTGAGGGAAAAAAGAGAGAAAAATATGTATACGTCAACGTATTTACACAAGCTTTTCTTTTCAGGGCTGCGTCAGTTCAGTCGCTCACAGACCATTTCAAGTGTAAACTCACACAGGGCCAAATATTTGAGTCTGCTGAAAAAAATAATAATGGCAGGGCATTTAGGTTTGCACTCTGATCTGGTGACTTTTCATTCCCATATTAGCCAGATCCTTGTATATTTCTTATTCTAACCATGCCTGGTGGCGTCACCCTGTTGGCTAATAAACAACATGATATTTAAGTAGAAAAAAGTTTGAATGTTTTCGACCGTATTTGAGCAGTTGCACTTTGCAGAAACTCACTTGATGTCTTCCCAAACCCCTGGACCATAGTTCCTCAGGACCAGCAGCTCCAGCGCGTGGTTCACAAAGCCATACTGAAATATAATATACATATACATATATACATATAGAAAATATAAACATGAAATAACCTCTGGTCATTATGCAAATGAGCCATAACTATAGCCTCAGAGGCTGGTCATTATGCAAATGAGCCCTAACTGATGTCAATATGCCTCCACGCACCATGTAGTGCTATTGCATTCATATCACTTCAATGTAAACCCTGTACAGCATAATATTATATATAATATATTATTATATATTATATTATATTATGTTATATTATATTATGCTATATTATATTGCATTATATTATTTTATATTATATTATACTATATTATTTTATATTATTTTATATTATATTATGTTATATTATGTTATTTTATATATTATATCATATTATTTTATATTATTTTATTTTATATTATATTGTTATATTATATTATGTTATTTTATATTATATTATTTTATGTTATGTTATGTTATATTATGTTATATATCATATTATATTATGTTCTATTATATTATGTTGTATTCTATTCTATTATGTTATATGATATTATGTTGTATTATATTATATAATGTTATATTATATTATGTTGTATTATATTATATAATGTTATATTATATTATGTTGTATTATATTATATAATGTTATATTATATTATGTTGTATTATATTATATAATGTTATATTATATTATGTTGTATTATATAATATAA
>JAOPHQ010004565.1:242500-252500 GCA_030340625.1 Merluccius polli
AAAACAACAACAGAAAACACAGACTCCTAGATCATTAACAGTTCATTTGCTAGTTTCAGTTTCAGTTTGGAGCGGTGGGGGTGGTAGGGGTGAGGGTGGGGGTGAGGGTGGGAGTGGGGGTGTTGGTTGGGCTGAGGGTGGGGGGTGAGGGTGAGGGTGGGGGTGGGGATGGTAGGGGTGGGTGTGAGGGTGGGTGTGAGGGTGGGAGTGGGGGTGGGAGTGAGGGTGGGGGTGGTGGTAGGGGTGAGTGTGAGGGTGGGGGTGGGAGTGAGGGTGGGGGTGGGGGTGGTGGTAGGGGTGAGTGGGAGGGTGGGAGTGAGGGTGAGGGTGGTGGGGGTGGGTGTGAGGGTGGGAGTGACGGTGTTGGGCTCCAGCTCTTTCTGTGGACAGTCATTCATAGAAGCACCACCAGGGATGTAATCAGAAGGCTCCAGAAAGTAACAAACACCAGGGATATCGTCTGGAAAGTTGGCCGGAAGCTCCTGTCGGCTCCTTGGAATGAAGACAAACCCCTGGCAGTCCTTCAGTAATCTGGGACGGAGAACATTAAAATAAAGCATCTATCATCCGCGGAGGAAACAAGGAAACATGTCGCGGCTCTGCTGCGCGGATCTGCTGGGAATGAGAGGGACTTGCAATAAAGAACATGAGCGTGGACTAGAGCACTTGAATGTGACATGTGTGTATTTAAGCAGGTTGACGTTCTTGTTTGTATAAACTTCTGTTTTATGACATGTACTAATGTTGTAATGGCGTAGCGACGCTGTGAACAGAATCACAGACCAAATGTAATGGTAATGGTTTAACTTGGAATGTGGAAAATCTAAAATCTTGGAATAAGTAAATCTTTTTTATATAATCTGTTTCCGTATTAGTAAATCAACATATAAATAAGTAAGTAAACCTTACAGCTTATTAGAGCTAGAGCAATCTCTTAGATACCGCATGTCCTATGTTGTTCAGAGGAGTCGCTCACCTGTACGTCGTGGGGCTGACGTTGATTTTCCTCGGTTGGCTACAAGATTCAAACTTGTTGGCCAACGTGACGTTGTTGCCGAACAGGCAGTAGCGCGGCATCTTGACCCCTACCACCCCGGCTAGCACCGACCCGGTGTGGAGGCCGATACGCATCTGAAACACACAGAACATTCCCACCAATCACACCTCAGAAATCGGAACCCTGAGTTCGAATCAGAACCCTGAGTTTGAATCAGAACCCTGAGTTTAAATCAGAACTCTAGAGTTCAAATCAGAACCCTGAGTTTGAATCAGAACCCTGAGTTTAAATCAGAACTCTAGAGTTCAAATCAGAACCCTGAGTTTGAATCAGAACCCTGACTTTAAATCAGAACCCTGAGTTCAAATCAGAACCCTGAGTTCAAATCAGAACCCTGAGTTTAAATCAGAACTCTTGAGTTCAAATCAGAACGGTTTTCAGTTCCTCCTTCCTTGTACTGATTTGACATTCGATGGATCATGCTTGTTTTCACCTATTATGTTCCCAATGCATTCTGAATGGCACACCTGCCATAGTTCATGCCATAGTTTATTCAGCTTGCAGAAATGTTGCTTTATTCTCTATTGTGATATCCGTGCATAAGCCTTCACCCGACCGAGTTGAACAATGAGAATTAGTAGAATTAGCCAGTTGTTTGTTCCTCACCTGAATGGTGTCTCCTGTGGGAGTCCTCACGTCGTTGGAAAGCTCCATCATCTTCAATGCCATGTGTGCTATTTGGAACGCATGCGTCTTGCTTTCCTTATGCAAGCCACCTGCTACACAGTAAGCATCGCCAATAGTCTCTACCTGGAAGGGTGGGGCATTAACCAGTAGCATCAGAAAACATAACCAAACCCACAAACCAAGTCCACACTGGTACAATGCTTATAGCTTCAAACTGTGTATGGGAAACCCAAATGTTGTTTTAGCGGCTATATATATATATATATATATATATATATAAATATAAAACCCACTATGAATCAAACGACAACTTTTTAGAAATGAAAGAGACAAAAACTCTAAACAACAAAAGAGACAGGATGTAATAGCTGTTTCCTCCCTGGGCCATGAAGAAGGTTTCACTTCCAAATCCTAGATGGAAAAAGACACTATATACATAACTCAAGTGCTGTGCCGTGGCGAAAAGAAAGAAGGTATCTATTTTTAGCTACATATGGAGATGAAACAGGGTCCTAAAGGAGACCCTAACTTCCTGGCGTTTTACGAGACATTTGTCAAACACGCTACTCTCTGTGTAATGCGTCAACGACGCTCTGATTACACTAGCCAAACTCCTCGCAGATTGAGAGCAGTTGGCTCCAGTCGTGCTAGTTATGAGCTACAGGCTAGCTCTGTCCTCAAGAAGCGTCGGAGGAGTCGGCCATTTTGTTTACGCTTGGGACTATGTGACGTGAGAAGCTGACTCAGGTCATGTGATCTCTGGTCAGATGGGAGGTGAGTTACTCATCCATGTCTTGTAATGTCAAAAGTAAGATTTAGGTTTTAGGAGGTTTTTAGTTTTCGAAACTGACATCCACTGTAGTTTGATATACATTATGCTAGCTACTGAATAAATATAACTGTAAGAAATGTAAACTCTAAACCAATTAAACTAGTATTACATAATTAATAGGCCCTTGAAATGATGGTTTATTTACATATTGCGATTTCCATAAATGCGCAGTGTTTACCATTTCTAGTGCACAAGTTGATATTAATTATTTAGCTATTTTACCATTTCATCACATTTATAGGCCAACATGTCAGTACCGACACATTCATGTTGAAATGGATACATTTTTATGACTAAATGTCAACATTTTGGCAAAATAGAAAATATAGATCCAGAAAGTGTTCAATAAGATAACCAAATGAATTGTTCTGGTCTTCAATGCGGCGGCTAAAGATCAAAGCGTTGAGCGTACCTTGTACACGTCCAGCTCCCCACACTGGTGGTCGAAGCGGGTGTAGAGCTCGTTCAGCATGGTCACCACCTGCATGGCCGTGCAGCGGGAGCACACGGCCGTGAAGCCCACGATGTCGGAGAACAGCATGGTGACGCGGTCAAACTTCTTGGCCTGCACCGCGTGGCCCTGCCACAGCCGCTGGGCCACGGTGCCCGGGAAGATGGTGAACAGCAGGTCCACCGTCCGCTTCTTCTCCTCCTCCAGCGCCCGGTGGGCGTGCTCCAGGGCCGTCTTGGCCTTCCCCAGGCGCTTCTTCAGGCCGTCCTGGGCCTTGGCCTGCTCCCCCACCAGCACCACGTCCCGCAGGGCGTTGTGGATGGGGATGTCCGAGAGGTACAGGCCGCGGCCCGTCAGCTCCTCCAGCTTGTCCACGCATGGGGAGCCGAGGAAGAGGATGGCGTTGGACTCGGACACGTAGATCATCTGGCCCTTCAGGTCCGTCAGCTGGCAGGAGAGGAAGGGGAAAGAGGGGGTGGGTCTAGTGGTTGAACCGTTCAGAACGTTTCACCTTTGAAAGTATTTACATTATTAATTTCCACTCGTCGCTGTAGACCCAGCGATGTGCGACTGACAAGACGGAAAGAGAGACACAGACTTTTGTTCACAATTCGAGGTAAACTCAGAACAAAGCTATTAGATTACTGTCCATATTAAGTAGGCATTGCCTTGTAGGGCTGTCCACAGCACCAGTCAAATATAAACAGTTGGCTAGCATTTTGAACACTTGTTTGGGTGCTGAATGGATTGAAATAAAGTTCTTCATTATTCAACATCAAAGTATCCTACTTTACTTTCAGCTTCACCCTTTTAATCCTATTGACAATAATAATAATAATAATAATAATAATAATAATAATAATTCATTGCATTTATGCAGCCCTTTTTTAAGACAACCAAAGCACTTGACATACTGAGTATGTGTGTGTGTGTGTGTGTGTGTGTGGGGGGGGGGGGGGGGGGGTGGATGACACCTCATCCACTACCAGTGTTAGCACCCACTGGTAGTGGGTGATGCACGGCTGCCAGTAGGCGCCAGAACGCTCCCCACACACTGGCTGTCCCAGTGGAGAGGTGAGGAATGAAACTACCCAATTAGAGACCAGGGGATGATCAGGGGACTGTGTTGGGACAAGAGCCGGGTTGGGAACTGGGACCGGACACCGGGGTTAGCACCCCTACTCTTGCACAGAGTGCCGTGGGATCTTTAGTGTCCACAGGGAGTCAGGACCTCGGTTTAACATGACAGAGTCCCCAGTCCCCCTATGGGCCCTTCGACACCCCATCATAGATGTCAACATTGGGATTTGAAAATGAGGGACATTTTCCTGGGTCCCACCACCCCTGCGACTGTCCACATACCCCTTACATCTAGACAAGGGTCCACATACCCCTTACATCTAGACAATGGTACAGGACTGTCCCACTACCCCTACCACTGTCCACATACCCCTTACATCTAGACAAGGGGACAGGACCGTCCCACCACCCCTACCACTGTCCACATACCCCTTACATCTAGACAAGGGGACAGGACCGTCCCACCACCCCTACCACTGTCCACATACCCCTTACATCTAGACAAGGGGACAGGACCGTCCCACCACCCCTACAACTGTCCACATCCCCCTTACATTTAGACAAGGGGACAGGACCGTCCCACCACCCCTACCACTGTCCACATACCCCTTACATCTAGACAAGGGGACAGGACCGTCCCACCACCCCTACCACTGTCCACATACCCCTTACATTTAGACAAGGGGACAGGACCGTCCCACCGCCCCTACCACTGTCCACACACCCCTTACATTTAGACAAGGGTACAGGACCGTCCCACCGCCCCTACCACTGTCCACACACCCCTTACATTTAGACAAGGGGACAGGACCGTCCCACCACCCCTACCACTGTCCACATACCCCTTACATTTAGACAAGGGGACAGGACCGTCCCACCACCCCTACCACTGTCCACATACCCCTTACATCTAGACAAGGGTCCACACAGTGAATCCTAAAATCACCACTTGGCAACCACTTGCTTTAAAATATCAGTGCAACAAGGATTGGGTTAACTAGTACATAAACTAAGTGACTACAATTAGGTGGTTACTAAACGGTTTATGCTCTTATAAACCAGGAACCACCGGGAAAAACGGGAGGGTTGACCCAGGTACACACCGCTTGGCCTCCATCCAAGGGTGGACCAGGGCCAGCCCTGATTTTGCCACGGTGCTGCTGTACATCATCAACTGTGGGTTGATGTACAGCCCTTCATAAACAGCTGAGCATCGTTATGCCTTTAATGGAAGACAGGGGTTGACATTTGCCTGGGAACTGGGGAGGTAGTGTTTATATCTTCCTCTCTAGGCCATGGGTTGGGAATGAGGAGGGGGATGGGGGGGGGGGGTTGGGGTTAGCTTGTACGCAAATGAATTGTTTAAGCCGCCTTAGCTATTCATTCATCAGTCCAGCTGCTGTTCTCACAGTGGCGTGCCACCTTACCTTCCCGGCGCCGTCCGTGCTGCAGGCGGCCGCGTGTCTAATCCGGATGATGAACTGCGTGTTCAGCATGGTCAGGATGCCCTGGAAGGAGCACCTGATCCGGGGCGACACGATGCAGAAGTGCTCCTGGAAGGCGGTGGCCCTCCTCGGCAGGCCCTCCTTGCGGGTGAGCCTCTTGCGGAGGCCGTTTCCGATCTGCAGCAGCAGCAGGTCCTGGTCCAGGAGCAGGTGGAAGGGGAAGGTGGTGGAGAACAGGGAGGTGGGGAAGGTCCCGGCGGAGGTGGACCTCAGGGGGCTGGGACTGAGGCTCTTAGTGTCCTTCACCGCCACGGTGTATCGCAGTCTGTGCTGGGGGCAGTGCTGGAGGATGCAGTCCCTGCCGGCGCCCCCCGCCGCCAGGTCCGTGAGCGCCACGTCCACGGCGGTGTGGTACAGCACGCCGGCCGCCGCGCGGATCACGCCGGGGAAGAAGAGCTCGGTGATGGGCTGGGGGTTGAAGTAGTAGACGGTGAGCAGCCCCGGGTCCTTGTCCAGGCACAGCACCGAGGGCTCGTGGCGCGCCGAGCCCGGCGGCCCGCCGCTCTGCCTCAGCAGGACGTTGAAGCTGTTGAGGAAGTCGTGGAGGGCGCCCCCCACCACCCGGAGCACGTGGCCGTCCTCCTCGTAGCACATCTGGAAGAGCTCCTCGCCCAGGGCCACCCGCAGCGCGTCCATGTGGACCCCTGACCGCCGGGGCCCCAGGGTGACAGAGGGCACAGGTCAAGGACGCCACGGTGTCGCGGGTCGCCAACGGCAGCGTGGAGCCAGGTGTATGTGTATGTGATGATGCGGCGGTTTACCTGTTTTGGTGGAGTGCGTCTTCATGATGTGCAGCAGATGTTCTGGTTTGTCACAACAACATGGGCTGTCTGCATAGCGTGTCTTTTCGAGGCTGAAAGGACAAATTTCATCAAACGTTTTAAGAAAATCGAAGGAGTTCATACCGACGTTGGAAGCCAAAACAATGTTATGTCCAAGTCCTTACCCCCCCTCAGTATCACCAATATGGACATCTTTATTTCTTCTGTCTTACCTTTCGTTGTCTCTGGGGAGTATCTGTGGATTCACTATTCGGTCGAGAGCAGTGTGCAGTCTCTGAAACTGTTGAAAGTTATCAGGCAAGTTAGAGGCCTGTACCTACGGCTTATCGTGTAAAGACAACAACAACGACAACAACAACAACAACAACACCAACAAACCCTCATTAAAAAACAAACAGGCATTTGTATATTCAAATGTCAACCATTGTAGTCCACACATCCAGGACCACAGCCCATGCAAAGTGATGGTAGAAACACCAGACCTGCAACATTTCACATTTCGGTGGCATAACGTGTTCATTAATGAGGCATAAAGTGTTCATTAATGAGGCATAACGTGTTCATTAATGAGGTATAATGTGTTCATTAATGAGGCATAACGTGTTCATTAATGAGGTATAATGTGTTCATTAATGAGGCATAACGTGTTCATTAATGAGGTATAACGTGTTCATTAATGAGGCATAACGTGTTCATTAATGAGGTATAACGTGTTCATTAATGAGGTATAACGTGTTCATTAATGAGGTATAACGTGTTCATTAATGAGGTATAATGTGTTCATTAATGAGGCATAATGTGTTCATTAATGAGGTATAATGTGTTCATTAATGAGGTATAATGTGTTCATTAATGAGGGTTAATTGGTCCATTCCCACTGACCTCGGGGTGCGCCAGTTTTCGGATGCTCTCGCCCAGGGAGTGCAGGTTAACTTTGAGCCTGGAGGGTCTCTGGGGAGGCGGGTTCTCCTGGGAGACCGGCGGCGGGTCCTCCTGGGAGACCGGCTCCGGGTCCTCCGGCGGCGGGTCCCCCGGGTCCCCGGACCCGGCGCGCCTGGCGAGGCTGGAGAAGGGACACTCCGCCGAGATGTTCAGCTCCTTCAGCTTGGCGCAAAACATCTCACCTCCTCGTCTCGTCTCCCGGTGCCTCCTAGTCTCAGATAAATCCTCCCCGCGCTACTGTGCCGCCGACGCCGAATGCCATCCTCCTCCTCTCCTCCTCTCCTCTCGCCTCCTCCTCCTCTCCTCTCCTCCTCCTGTCCTCCTCCTCCTCTCTCCTCCTCCTCTCCTCCTCCTGTCCTCCTCTCCTCTCCTCCTCCTGTCCTCCTCTCCTGTCCCCCTCTCCTCCTCCTCCTCCTCCTCCTCTCCTCCTCCTCTGCTCCTCTCCTCCTCTCCTCCTCCTGTCTCCTCTCCTCTCCTCCTCCTCCTCTCCTTCTCCTCCTCCTCTCCTCCTCCTCCTCCTGCTCGGCGGTATGCGGCGGCCAGACGATGCTCTCCCCCCGCGTCCCTCTCCGCTTCAGATGAGCAGCGAGAGGAGCGCAACATCTGCATCCATCTCCAGGAGGCGAGGCGGCACTCAACTACCGCCGCGAGAAGCCAATGGGGAACCCGGTGAGGACCAGGGTGGACCAGGGGTGGACCAGGGTGGACCAGGGAGGACCAGGCTGGACCAGGGTGGACCAGGGAGGACCAGGGGTGGACCAGGGGTGGACCAGGCTGGACCAATGGACGCGCCAGGAGGCTGGAGGAGGCTGAGGACTGAGGACCTATCAGCTGCGGACCGAGGAGGTCTGGTTCTGGTGGACCGTCTGGCTGACTGAGTCCCCCAAAAAAAAGAGAAAAGCTTAAACTGCGATTGCACGTCGCGGTGTGTATATATATATATATATATATATATATATATATATATATATATATATATATATATATATATATATATATATATATATATATATATATAGCCTATATACTGCCCAATTAAAACCTGCTATTCTCCGTTTACAATATAGTCAATTATGAAAAGGACTTCACTTCCCCATCATCCCCATTAATACCTGACATTTTCACCTTAAGCAGATAATAAATAATAATGATGATAATAATAATAATAATAATAATAATAATAATAATAATAATAATAGTAATAGTAAAATAATAATATTAATAATAATATTGATGATAATAATATTGATGATGATAATAATAATAATAATAGTAAAATAATAATAGTAAAATAATAATAGTAAATAGTAATAATAGTAATAATAATAATAATAATAATAATAATAATAATAATAATAATAAAAACATTAGGCCTAAGTATTTTAGTTATTCAGAGTTTCATAAATAGGCCCACATAAAACAATTGTTGTTGTTTTTTGCATCTTTGTCTAACAACATGAATTCAGTTGAAGGTTTAAATCATAAATAACCATAAATAACCACAGCAATGTCATTTTTCTAGACACAGGCAGATAATGGATGTGAGGTGTTTTTTTGGAGGGGGGGGGGGGGGGGCTTGAGTACCTCTTGTGTTGTATGATAGCTGGGGGGGGGGGGGGGGGGGGGCTTGTGTACCTCTTGTGTTGTATGATAGCTGGGGGGGGGCTTGTGTACCTCTTGTGTTGTATGATAGCTGGGGGGGGCTTGTGTACCTCTTGTGTTGTATGATAGCTGGGGGGGGGGGGCTTGTGTACCTCTTGTGCTGTATGATAGCTGGGGGGGGGGGCTTGTGTACCTCTTGTGCTGTATGATAGCTGGGGGGGGCTTGTGTACCTCTTGTGTTGTATGATAGCTGGGGGGGGGGGGGCTTGTGTACCTCTTGTGTTGTATGATAGCTGGGGGGGGGGGGGGGGGGGGCTTGTGTACCTCTTGTGTTGTATGATAGCTGGGGGGGGGGCTTACCTCTTGTGTTGTATGATAGCTGGGGGGGGGGGGGGGGCTTGTGTACCTCTTGTGTTGTATGATAGCTGGGGGGGGGGGGGGGGGGGCTTGTGTACCTCTTGTGTTGTATGATAGCTGGGGGGGGGGGGGGGGGGCTTGTGTACCTCTTGTGCTGTATGATTGAATAGTATAGGTAGACAGTGTTAAGAAACCACGACTAAACAACTCTTACTTCCTAATACTTAGTTATTAATCTTTGTAAAACCCCAGATGCAGCAGGTGAGTCCAGGTGCCACCATGACCCCGTGACCATTTACATACATGCAATTCATGGCTGCACGTCCTTTACGTTTTGCATAGCTTTGTGTATTTGAGTGATTAAACAAACCCCTTTTGTTTATGGCCAGCTTTCTAAAACGGGATGTTTCAGTGATTGCATGCATAATATATTAAAATACTGTGGTTTAGTTTCCTCTTCATTGTGATGCTCAGAAACATGTCACTAAAATCAGACTGTAGTTCAGTTATACCCATGTTTCATTTATAAATCATATGCAGTGTCACAAAATAAAGCAAACATGAAAACAGGGAAGTTTTGAAACCCCAAATTCAGGACTTGTGTATCCAGCATGTCAGAGTATGACTGCTGAATCGGATCATTACTTCTAATAAAAGGTAAATGACTGCATTACTGACACTTGACTTGCATTACCACATTAAAGCGGTGGTTTCTTCATGGATCCATGAGTTTGTTCATGTGTGTGAGTCTAAACGGGCCCCATG
>JAOPHQ010004565.1:257500-267500 GCA_030340625.1 Merluccius polli
CCTCACCGCGGTCGCGCCACGCATCGGATGATAACAGTCAGGTACCCAAGTCACCTTTGACCTCACCGTCCGACGGCGGCGGCGCCACAGCAGGGAGTCCCACGCCTCCTCCTGGCGACGGCGAAGAGAAACGCAATTCAGTTGAAGACGATGAGAGACCAAACTCTCGCTCTCCAAAGCCGAGAACCGGCACAGTGGACACGCCTGAAACAGGTTTGTTGGAAAGTGTTATTGACATTATAAGGGGATTTTGTATTGTACACGACGGTGAGTTTAGACACGTCATTAAGGAGCAGGTGGCTGGGGGTCAAACACCCTAGTAGCCATTGAACCAGTGGTTCTCAACTGGTCTCGCCTCAGGACCCACATGTGTCATTAGACCAGTGGTTCTCGACTGGTCTCGCCTCAGGACCCACATGTGTCATTCAACCAGTGGTCCTCAACTGGTCTGGCCTCAGGACCCACATGTGTCATTAGAGTCTAGTGGTTCTCAACTGGTCTCGCCTCAGGACCCACATGTGTCATTAGACCAGTGGTTCTCTACTGGTCTCGCCTCAGGACCCACATGTGTCATTCAACCAGTGGTCCTCAACTGGTCTGGCCTCAGGACCCACATGTGTCATTAGACCAGTGGTTCTCGACTGGTCTCGCCTCAGGACCCACATGTGTCATTCAACCAGTGGTCCTCAACTGGTCTGGCCTCAGGACCCACATGTGTCATTAGAGTCTAGTGGTTCTCAACTGGTCTCGCCTCAGGACCCACATGTGTCATTAGACCAGTGGTTCTCTACTGGTCTCGCCTCAGGACCCACATGTGTCATTAGACCAGTGGTCCTCAACTGGTCTCGCCTCAGGACCCACATGTGTCATTAGACCAGTGGTCCTCAACTGGTCTCACCTCAGGACCCACATGTGTCATTAGACCAGTGTTTCTCAACTGGTCTCGCCTCAGGACCCACATGTGTCATTAGAGTCTAGTGGTTCTCAACTGGTCTCGCCTCAGGACCCACATGTGTCATTAGACCAGTGGTTCTCAACTGGTCTCGCCTCAGGACCCACATGTGTCATCAGACCAGTGGTTCTCTACTGGTCTCGCCTCAGGACCCACATGTGTCATTAGATCAGTGGTTCTCTACTGGTCTTGCCTCAGGACCCACATGGGTCATTAGACCAGTGGTCCTCAACTGGTCTCGCCTCAGGACCCACATGGGTCATTAGACCAGTGGTCCTCAACTGGTCTCGCCTCAGGACCCACATGTGTCATTAGATGCCCTCTTATGGGTCGCGACCCACCAGTTGAGAACCAACCTGTATCTGCTCTTTTGTCCTTTGGATATGTGTTAAAGATCTCTGTGTTGTGTAGATGGTGCAGCTGGACGGCCTACACCCAGACCCAGACCCAGGCCCCGCGGTGCCAGCTCCCGGGCCGCGGAGGAGACCCCCACAGACCCCCAGTCCTCTCAGAGCCTCCCCTCCCCACCCGCTGGGTCCCTCACACACTCCCCACCTGGCTCCCCCGTGGATGGGGTCACTCCCAAAGTCCACAGTCCACATGTGGGTATACTGGAGGTTCTTTGTTTGATTTCTATACTAAATATATAATGTGTGTAAGAAAGGATTCGAAAGTGAAAGTGTGTTTTGAAAGTGTCTTCTTCTCGTCTTCAGTTTCTACTCACAGGCGGTGAGCCTACTGCACTGTTCATCACACTGAACTGTACTGCACTGGTCACTTTATCATGTATCATTACTGTATATCACTAGACTATATCACTAGATTTATCATTATCATTTAGCATTATATTGTTTATACTGTTCATGTTATATATATCTTCTTCTTGTTCTTGTTCTTCTTGTTCTTCTTGTTCTTCTTGTTCTTGTTCTTGTTCTTCTTGTTCTTGTTCTTCTTCTTCTTCTTCTTCTTCTTCTTCTTCTTCTTCTTCTTCTTCTTCTTCTTATTCTTCTTCTTCTTCTTCTTCTTCTTCTTCTTCTTCTGTGGTTTCTCTGCCGTCACAGGGGTCAGAGGGGGGCGACACGACGTCGTCTAGTAATAATCAGTCCATGTCGTTACCCAGAAGTGAGCAGTTAGGCTCACGCACCGGGACCACGATGGACTCTGCAAGTCAAGGTCATTTAATCTGTTTATGACCATATATTATACCGACTATCTGTCGTGTCTATTTATTAGTTATTAACTTATTTTTACGATTATGTTTCTCTCGATAACCATTTTATAATCTTAGACCGTCTGAATTCGGCTGACAGCAACGAGCATGAGAGAAAATACTCCACGTCGTTTGAAGAATTTCAAGTAAGGCATTAGAAATGTTAGTTTCTAACACGTTAATAACTTATTTATTTCTAAAATGGTATAAGTAAGGGATCATCCACGACGAGGTGTGCATGTATCCAAACATAATGCGGGGGCTGAGGCCACTTACCAATCAATATATATATATATATATAATATTGATATAATATTGAAAGTTATTTCTCCTGTTGTCTTCTAGGAAGATTTAGAAGAACAGCTGGACCCTGCCAGACATCACCATAGTAACGGAAACATAACTGATTCCAGGTGTGCTAACTGTTTGTCCCGAGTCAATAAACTACTTAAACCAGTGGCCAAAAGGACAAAGTTTCTCTTGTAGGCCTACGTGTCTGGAAACCTACAAAAGTACTTGTGTTTTAAGGGGCTTGTTTTAAATTTAAAAACTAGAATTTTAACATGAAATTATTAATTTATCCAAAATGTAAATGGCATAAACGTAAATTATTTCACTCAGGAATTTGAATTCAGTTTGAATTCATGACGCTGAAAGCATTCCTAGCACCGAGCCATACTCCAGAATGACAATGTATACCAATTATGGTTTGAACATCTTCCCCACTGATCTGCAGCTCATCATGGTTTGCTTCGTATGCGTTTCTCCTCAGGTCTTCAAGTTCCCTCACAAGAAGCTCTGGGCGGCCCAGGAGTGCGTGTGTGTCCTCCAGAGTAGAGTCCCGCTACATGGGGAGTCTGAAGCTGCTTGACTCCAGGCACTGCTCCGGGACAACCCCCGCTGGACACAGGAGACTCACTCAGAGCTGTTGTTTACCAGGTACCAACAGGGACGAGATTCCCAGGGGGCCCGGGGGGGACGTGTCCCCACCAATGTTCAAAGAGAGATCATTTGTCCCCCCCCAATATTTCAGCGTAACGTCCAGCGATCTGACTTTGCAGGATCACGCCTGGCCAGCTCAAAGTTAACGTAGGGTTGATGTAATTGATGTAAAAAATCTGATTTACGTTTAGTTTTTTTATTTAGTTATTTAGTAATTATAAGTTAATATACATGGGCTGTTGTCAAACTGAAATGATTCGTTATATATGCAGGCATATATAATGAATCATACTTTTGTTTCACATCATTTATCCAATAATAGGAATGGCTCAGAAAGAAACAGGAGACATGGAAAGACAGAAAACAGCGGAAGAAGAAAGAAGAATCCCTGAAAGAAGAAAAAAAGAAAACGGTGATCATGTTTTACATTTTGGTTCCATTCTTCTCAACTTTATTTATATTGCACCTTTCATACAAACATGCAAAAATCAATAAGTGAGAAGTCCCAGAACCAGAGACAGACACGTCGCTGTTTATACATCGATTGCTTAATTTCTTTCTTCATCTCAAACAGGATGAGAGTGACAAAAGGGAAAATGCGCTGGCGTCATTCGAGGCGTGGAAGGAAAAGAAGAGTGAAACGCTGAAAGCGAAAGCTAAAGAAAACGAAGCCAGGCTTAGGAAACAACAGAAAGCAGTTGAAGATTTAGAAGAGAAGAAGCAGATGGCTAAAGGGGTAGGGCAGAGTCGTTTCATAAAGATAACTGAGTGTGTGAAAATAGTAATATTTCCTAATAATTTCACCAATAATAATATTACAGGTGTTTGAGCAATGGAAGAAGGGACACGACGAGCTGCTGAAAGAGAAGCACAGGAAACAGAAAGAAGATGAAAACAAACTTAAGCAGAAGAAACTGGAAAAGGAGGAAGAGCGAAAGATAAACAGCAAATATGCAATTTCAGATTGGTGAGTTTATTTCTAGATGTACAGCATATACTGTATATATATATATATATATATATATATATATATATATATATATATATATATATATATATATATATATATATATATATATATATATATATTTCATTCATTTATTTATTTATTGTCTTTTGTGTACAGCTTAGTTTACATTCAAAGTATCATATCATTCTCAGATGCTACATTATCTTTCATTAAAATCAATGATCCATGATCATCCATGATCTTGTATTTTGTGATCTGGACCAGTCTTGATAATGACTCAAGTCTTGTCTCATTTCCCCCTATATAAAAAAACACCAACGAAGGAATGAGAAGAAGAAGAACGTCCTCTGTGACAAAGTGACGATCGAGCACAAGAAGAGCAAAACGACAGCAGAGAAGGAGAGAGGCGAGAAAGAAGAAAGGGATAAAATGGCGTTAGACATGTATGAAAAGTGGCTGGTGAGTTTACCACAGCACGCAGAGAAACCAGTAATAATACTCAGAAAGGGTTGTTGTTTTTATCCGACTACCTTTCAAAAAAGTCTGCATTTAAAGGTGCTGTCAAGGTTTAAGAGCTATTATTTGATTTTAATTTGTTCGTAATGGCCTCACCGTCTGCTATTAGTCAGTGAAATGCTCTGAGAGGATATCTGTTTCCAGTCGTCTGCCTCTGTATGAGACCATTTAGATGATAGACCGCTCCCGGCTCATTTATGACCAATCAGGGCGTCTCTTCCCTGATTGGTCCGGGGAATCCCCCTCGCCTGTCAATCACAGGTGTGTGAATGCAACACTTCTTAATGGTGGAGAGGGAGGGAGGGAGGGAGCATAGAGCAAGGGAGCAGAGAGGAAGGGAGCAGAGAGAGCAGCGAGGGAGCAGAGAGAGCAGCGAGGGAGGGAGGGAGGGAGGGAGGGAGGGAGGGAGGGAGCGAGCAGCGAGGGAGCAGAGAGAGCAGTGAGGGAGGGAGGGAGGGAGGGAGCGAGCGAGCAGCGAGGGAGGGAGGAAGGGAGCAACGAGGGAGGGAGGGAGAGGGAGGAAGGGAGCAGAGAGCGTGGGAGGGAGGGAGGAGAGAGCGTGGGAGGGAAGGAGGAGAGAGCGTGGGACGGAGGGAGCAGAGAAGGGCACATTTCTTTTGGTTGTTTTGTTTTGTGCTCTCTCTCTTTCCAACTCTCGAAGCCGACTCACAGCTCCTTTAAGAGGCGATTGTTTCGGAAATGTTTTGTGCAAGCTGTCAGTTCATTAGTTTATCGGTTCGTCTTCTGCAGGTGAGGAAGGAGCGAGACCTGAGGAGGCAGAAGGAGGAGAGGAGGATCCAGGCTATCCTCCAAGACAGCCCCCCACCGCCCTGGAGCCCCCCCAATAAGACTATACCTTTTAGAAAATAACACGCAAACAATCACACATCCATCCTACACGTCAAACCTGAACATGAGTAACGACACGTCAACATCCATCCCACACGTCAAACCTAAACATGAGCAACGACACGTCAACATCCATCCCACACGTCAAACCTAAACATGAGCAACAAAACTTCCACATCCATCCTACACTATGAATACTGCGTTTCAAACCACGCCAAGCCAGTTTTAGTCAGTGTGTGTGTGTGCAATAGACAGTGTGTGGTTTTCTATATTTATGTGTGTGTGTGTGTGTGTGTGTGTGTGCGAGAGACAGATTTTGAACATTGCTACTGAAACCACATGACCACATGTATGTGTCTATGTAAGATGGACTACATGGCATCACTTTTATTTTTTACGTTTCCACCATTTTTTACAACAAAAAAACATGTTGCTGTTCACAATCAATCATGTGTGCAATAAAAAAAAAACATGTATTATTTATATGTATTCATCTTCATATCTTCCTTGATCCTCCGAAGTGTGTGCGTGTCTGTGTGTGAGATGCCCACGTGACGGGGGCGGGGCCGTTTCCAACCAATAGCGCGCAGCACCGTGACGACACACCCGGAAGAGCTTGCGGCGAGTTGGCACAGAGAGAGAGGTGTAGTGTTGGGCTCACGTCCACGCACGTCACATTTTCACAATGGTAAGTTGGTCAAATGAATGAATGAATGAGTTTGTGTTTATTTGGTGTAGTCCATGTTGCAGTGCTGACACTAAGTCTACTAAGACGTCGTGGCACTGTTAGCATTCAGCATGCTAGGAGCTAGCAGCCTACAGACAGCTGGTGGACTTCATGGTCTGTTTCATAACTGTCCAGTGTGCATAATATATGATTTATACACTTATATATACACATATATATATACATATATATATATATATATATATATATATATATATATATATATATATATATATATACACATATATATATACATATATAACATAATGATGATGGTCAAACGTATTTGTCTCGTCTCTGGGATGTATTGAGGGTAGACAATCCAAGGTAGGATAAAACAGTTGTATTCTGACATTATAATGTATTATAATGATGGTGATGATGATGATGATGATGATGATGATGATGATTGAATGTATGTGGTCTTGGTCTCCTGCAGGTCCATCCCGTCTCCACTGCTCCTGAGGACGGGACCATCTTGCGTGTTCAAGGGCCCCTGGAGTTCAGGTGTCACCCGCAGAGCACAGATGGTATGACCCATCACCCGTCATCACTAACTGGTGGCTGGATACATGTAGTAGATGGACATCTCCATGTCTGGGAGTAGATCTGGGCTCAATGAAGTGAAGTCGGGTTACAACACTTTTAGAAAAGAGACCTTCACCCAGGCTCATTAAACTGCGCCCAGCTCTGTCGAGGGTAATGTGTTATTTATATGCTGCGTCTGTGTGTTGTGCAGCGTCGGCCATTCAGAAGAGCATCTCTGAGACCTTTGCGGCCCTTCGCTCCCAAGTGAGGTCCGAGTCCCTGGTCTTCACGGTGTGCGACAGCTCCGTTGTCATATGGCCCAACAAGGAGGTCTACTCTGCTCCTGGGGAAATGACGGCCCATACACCCTGTGAGGATGTGACCCGGTGGATAAAGTAAGCCTGGAAATCCTTCCTGGCTGTTTGTTGTTTTTACAAAGCGTTTGTAAAATAAATCACATTTAAATGTAGGCCTGTTTTACCCTTTTTTTTAGGGGTGACGAACAAGACGCTAGCAAGAAAGCCTCAAAAAAGAAAATGAAGAGGATTGTTACAGAGGTGAGGGCAGTGTTTCTTCTTGGGTGGTCTTGGTAAAGATGGTTGTTACACTATGCAGCAATAACTGTGTGTGTGTGTGTGTGTGTGTGTGTGTGTGTGTGTGTGTGTGTGTGTGTGTGTGTGTGTGTGTGTGTGTGTGTGTGTGTGTGTGTGTGTGTGTGGTGTGTCTTCTTCCTCGTCTAGAGCGTGATAAACCTCTGCCTGATGAAGGAGGTGTCCAGGCCCGGCCCGCTGCCGGTGCCCACCCTCAGCAGAATGCTGCAGAGCGCTCATGTGCTACACGCCACTCTCCCCATGGACTGTGTGGTCCGCTCCACCGCCAACCAGCCCATTGGAGAGTATGTCTGCTTTCAATGTGTGTTCCCATTGTACATATACTAAGGGCTGCAGCTAACCATTAATCTAACGATAATTTTTCCGATTAATCATTTAGTCTTGAAAATGTCATAAATAATAGCAAATGCCATCACAAGTTACCAGTCCAAAGTGATGTCTTAAATGTGCTGCTTTATCTGACAAGGTTAATGATTAATCGATTATAAAAATGATATTCGATTTATTTTCTGTCAGATCAATAAAATCAAACAATGGTTGCCCTACATATATTTATCTTTTATTTACACTTATTTATTATTACTCTTCTTGTTACTTACTTTGATAATACTTTATACTTTGTAAATGTGTGTATCTTACTTGTACTTGAAGAGGTTGAGGAGAGCTTGGAACTCAAGTATTTCATTGCCAGCCATGATACTGCCTGTTGTTTGTTGTGCATTTGACAAATGAAGAACTACAATTGAAGATTAATATCTAATACACACACATTACCACCACCATCTGTTTCTTCAAAAGATGTTTACTGCAGCTGCAAAATTGATAATGCATATAATGAACGTTTTATATTTGTACAACTTACGTTTTAGATTTTAGATTCTATATAGTGTATATTTTGTATCCTGTGCAGTTGCAGTTTTGTATTTTGTATGCACTTTCTTAAAACGCATTCTGATTTGGGCCTTTCATATGATTTTGTCTTGCAGTGCTTGTAATCGCCTGTTGGAGGCGCTGATTAGCCAGCTGAGTGAGATGGAGAAAACGGCCCTCCAGAACATGAAGGGAACTACACTGCTGGTCCCTGAGCCTTACCACTTCCTCCTCCCAGAGCCGAGGGGCCTGGTGACCGTCGTCTACCCAGCAGGAGTGCCTGACAGCCAGCTGGAGAGCCACCGCAAGGTCCACTTATCAATACATTACCATTGAATTATTGACCGCCAAATTCACACCCCGGTCTGACGACCGGGATGTGTTACAATCGCGCTGTCCTCCCGTTGAAATATGTTCCCATAAATCTTCCATATTTTTAAACTTTCTTATAAAAGGTTTAAAAGAACGAAAACCATTTATGATCACCTACTTGTAGTCACATCATGTAGGAACAAGTTAATGTTAAGTTAATGTTGACAGCTATGCATTATAATCAGTCAAACAATAGTGTTGTGTTTGGCATGTCGATTTTATCATTGCGTAATATTTGGTTATACTGGTATGTAGTCTAAACGTGGTATTAAAAGAGGTCGTGTAAACAGGAGTTGCATGGACGGTTCGACCTGCCAGAGGACAGACCCTACTTCAGGAAAGCCAACGCTTATCGGTTCCCCGACCAAGTGCACAAAGATGGTTACCTTCGGAACCCGCACCAGGTCCTCACCCATCCCAGCCTGGACAACGGCAAGGTTAGATTACACATAACATGTTTAACACCAAATCTATTATAGTAGCAGATGAGCTGCCTTGGGTACACATATATAATCATTATACATGCATTATATATACATCTAAAGCAGACCGTCTGGATATTATGTTTTTGTAGATTTGTAGAACACAGGATTGTACAATATTATTATTGTGTATATTATTATTATTATTATTATTATTATTAGTAGTAGTAGTACCGGTAGTAGTAGTAGTAGTAGTAGTAACTTATGCTATATTATAATCAAATCAACGTTTACCATCTGAATTATACTAATTCATATTAATTCATAATATTTAATGACTTATAAGATATATGAAGACTTCTGAATAGCAGTCTTAAGATGTGAGACCGCTATACAGCTAGATATATATATATATATATAAGATATATATTATATATAGATATATATATTATATATAGATATATATATAATGTATATCTGGCGGTGTCACATGCCTTCCTTCTCCAGCTGTACCTGGTCCAGGGCCTCTACAGCTACCACCACTACATGCAGGACCGCATGGACGACAGCGGCTGGGGCTGTGCCTACCGCTCCCTGCAGACCGTCTGCTCCTGGTTCCAGCAGCAGGGCTACGTGGAGCGTCCTGTGCCCTCCCACAAGGAGATCCAACAGGTGCTGCGGGACTCCTCCTCACATTCACTGTTTACTGTCGTCATAGTAACCAGACGCTTTTACCCCGGGTGACTGAACCCCATGAGGCTGAGAGCAATCTAAGCATGCATTGACTGCAAATAATTGGTCACACTTTACAAGGCACTGGTGTTAGCATTTACTCCTTATACATTTTATATTTATCACTCTGTTTTTATTCTTATGTTGTAATTTTTTAGCAATCTCTGGCAAGAGAATTTCCTTCAGGATTAATAAATGTCTTTCTTATCTTATCTTACAGTAAGGGTACATTAATAAGCGTTATTTAATGCAGTAATAAGCATTAACTAACAGTTTATTAACATTTAACTAATGTCTCT
>JAOPHQ010004566.1:0-10000 GCA_030340625.1 Merluccius polli
TAACAGTGAGTGTGTTTAACAGTGAGCGTGTTTAGAGTAACAGTGAGTGTGTTTAACAGTGAGTGTTTACAGTGAGCGTGTTTAACAGTGAGCGTGTTTAACAGTGAGCATGTTGAACAGTGAGCGTGTTTAACAGTGAGCGTGTTTAGAGTAACAGTGAGTGTGTTTAACAGTGAGTGTGTTTACAGTGAGCGTGTTTAACAGTGAGCGTGTTTAACAGTGAGCATGTTGAACAGTGAGCGTGTTTAACAGTGAGCGTTTTTATAATAACAGTGAGCGTGTTTAACAGTGAGCGTGTTTAGAGTAACAGTGAGTGTGTTTAACAGTGAGCGTTTTTACAATAACAGTGAGCGTGTTTAACAGTGAGCGTGTTTAACAGTGAGCATGTTGAACAGTGAGTGTGTTTAACAGTAACAGTGAGTGTGTTTACAATAACATGGAGTATGTTCAACAGTGAGCATGTTTACAGTAACAGTGAGCGTGTTTAACAGTAACAGTGAGTGTGTTTAACAGTGAGCATGTTTAACAGTGAGAGTGTTTACAGTAACAGTGAGTGTGTTTAACAGTGAGCATGTTTAACAGTGAGCATGTTTACAGTAACAGTGAGCATGTTGAACAATGAGCGTGTTTAACAGTAACAGTGAGTGTGTTTAACAGTGAGCATGTTTAACAGTGAGCGTGTTTACAGTAACAGTGAGTGTGTTTAACAGTGAGCATGTTTAACAGTGAGCGTGTTTACAATAACATGGAGTGTGTTTAACAGTGAGCGTGTTTACAGTAACAGTGAGTGTGTTTAACAGTAAGCGTGTTTAACAGTGAGCGTATTTAACAGTGAGCATGCTTAACAGTGAGCGTGTTTACAGTAACAGTGAGTGTGTTTAACAGTAGCCTAAGCGTGTTTAACAGTGAGTGTGTTTACAATAACATGGAGTGTGTTCAACAGTGAGCATGTTTACAGTAACAGTGAGCGTGTTTAACAGTAACAGTGAGTGTGTTTAACAGTGAGCATGTTTAACAGTGAGAGTGTTTACAGTAACAGTGAGTGTGTTTAACAGTGAGCATGTTTAACAGTGAGCGTGTTTACAATAACATGGAGTGTGTTTAACAGTGAGCGTGTTTACAGTAACAGTGAGTGTGTTTAACAGTAAGCGTGTTTAACAGTGAGCGTATTTAACAGTGAGCATGCTTAACAGTGAGTGTGTTTACAATAACTGAGTGTGTTTAACAGTGAGCATGTTTGGCAGTGAGCGTGTTTACAGTAACAGTGAACGTGTTTAACAGTGAGCATGTTTACAGTAACAGTGTGCATGTTTAAGAGTGAGCATGTTTAACAGTGAGCGTGTTTAACAGTGAGCGTTTTTACAATAACAGTGAGCGTGTTTAACAGTGAGCATGTTTAACAGTGAGCATGTTTAACAGTGAGTGTGTTTACAATAACATGGAGTGTGTTTAACAGTGAGCATGTTTACAGTAACAGTGAGCATGTTGAACAATGAGCGTGTTTAACAGTAACAGTGAGTGTGTTTAACAGTGAGCATGTTTAACAGTGAGCGTGTTTACAGTAACAGTGAGTGTGTTTAACAGTGAGCATGTTTAACAGTGAGCATGTTTACAATAACATGGTGTGTGTTTAACACTGAGCGTGTTTAACAGTAAGCGTGTTTAACAGTGAGCATATTTAACAGTGAGCATGCTTAACAGTGAGCGTGTTTACAGTAACAGTGAGTGTGTTTAACAGTAAGCGTGTTTAACAGTGAGTGTGTTTAACAGTGAGCATGTTTAACAGTTAGTGTGTTTACAGTAACAGTGAGCGTGTTTAACAGTGAGCATGTTTACAGTAACAGTGTGCATGTTTAAGAGTGAGCGTGTTTAACAGTGAGCGTGTTTAACAGTGAGCGTGTTTAACAGTGAGCGTGTTTACAATAACAGTGAGCATGTTTAACAGTGAGTGTGTTTAACAGTGAGCATGTTTAACAGTGAGCGCTTTTACAATAACACTGAGCGTGTTTACAGTGAGCGTGTTTACAGTGAGCGTGTTTACAATAACATGGAGCGTGTTTAACAGTGAGCGTGTTTACAGTAACAGTGAGTGTGTTTAACAGTAAGCGTGTTTAACAGTGAGCATGCTTAACAGTGAGTGTGTTTACGATAACAGTGAGCATGTTTAACAGTGAGCGTTTTTACAATAACAGTGAGTGTTTAACAGTGAGCGTGTTTAGATTAATAGTGAGTGTGTTTAACAGTGAGCGTGTTTAACAGTGAGTGCTTTTACAATAACAGTGAGCGTGTTTACAGTAACAGTGAGCGTGTTTAACAATGATCATGTTGAACAGTGAGCATGTTTACAGTAACAGTGAGCGTGTTTAACAGTGAGCATGTTTAACATGGCGTGCGTTTAACAGTGAGCGTGTTTAACAATGAACGTGCGTAACAGTGAGCGTTCAGCGAACAGTTCAACACCGTGTTGAACAGTAACCGCGTTTAACAGGAAGTGTATTTAACACAGACCGTGTTTAACAGTGAGCGTGTTTAACAGTGAATGTGTTTAACAGTGAGCATGTTTAAAGAGCATAGTGCAGGTTGGAGACCCCTGATAATCAATGTGTAGGAAAACGATGTAGGAACTAGGAGTCGTTTTGTGAGGGATTTTACTTCCGCATCTAAAAACGCCAATTGGCCATGATGATGTAACGGCAGGGAGAGCGGTCAAGTTGACCAATGGAAGCAAATGGATCTGAAGCTAGTTTTGACACTGAGGAGTTTGTAAATTGAAATGTTAACGACGGACCACAACCTTATAATGATGAGCCTGCTAGGCGTCCAAGAGACCAGGAACAGACCACGGTGAGAAGGAATAACGGTCAGAGGAGAGAAATTGAGTCTTGGTGTGAGGAAAACCAGTGGAGAACTGGGCAGGTGTCATGGTGAATGACCGGCGTTAGCTTCTAGATACAGTATATGGGCGTTAGCTAACGATATCTAACGCTGTGTTCACATTGTAAAGTCTGCTATCATGTCAGGCTATAACAACACTAGTATTGGTCGTCTATATGCAGGAGTATTGATATCGGCACTCAATGAGCTATTGAGATTAGAAAGCCAAAAAGGGGCAATATTTAACGTCAAACTGAATTAATGATCGTGGATATAATTGTGTGTGTTTCTGAACAAACCCAATATATTAAATGTCTCTTAAACGAATCAATCCAATTGTAGGCTATAATAGGCTATAGGCCTAATATAAAACTAAATAGGCCCACAATACGCGTGTGCGTTGTTGAGTCGGAAACACATTGCACATCACGCTCACTGCTTGACTCGTTATTATTCGTTCATCATATCATTATAATGCCAGTGTTGACTTGTCCCTCAAACAAATGTCTCTCTGATGTTACAATAAAGCAGAGTAGAGTTTTCAACTGCATGATTCGTTATTATTTGCTCTTTCATATAATAATAATAATAATAATAATAATAATAATAATAATAAACTTGGTAGGCCTAATAATCGTAATGATATATGATATTATAAACATGGTATCTGTCATGTTCTGCTGTCATTGATCCATCTTTCAATTACAATCCAGAGTCTGGCACGCTGTTCTGTGGACTTCGCAGGCTGCGTGTACCATCTAGATAACCTGCGTGTACCATGTTGATAACTTAATTACTTAGAACCAAAACTAATGCGCAAATATCAGCTAATCAGTATCGTATCTCGCAATGCGTAATATAACTCCACACTACGTTTTTCGGTGCTCGGCCGTTACCACAGGAGAGAGAGGCAGAGAGAGAAAGAGTTTCCTGATAAACATTTTGCTTGATAGGTGCTTGTGTGGGAAACGCCAGCCCATGGCCTCAGTTGCGGAGAGTATGTGCTGCAGGGAGGTGGACGCCTTCTAACGGGTCCGTGACCCCTACTTCCATTGGCGGCAGAACCAGAAGCTGCCGCTGATGGCAGACTTAATGAAGCCGCTGTGTGCACTGAAGGAACGGCCCCGGCTGTCAGTCTCACCCGGTCCTGGCTGTCAGTCTCACCCGGTCCTGGCTTCCAAATCCCATCCCCTTAACTCCATCTTATCTCCGGGGAGATAACCAATAACCATTAATTAATAGGTAATAAGGCCCTTGTAAGTCCTTACAAGATGCTTATTAACGTTATTGTGTGTTTATAAGCCTATATAAGTGTTAATAATGGCATTATAATACAGTTCATAGCAGGCTATAACACATTTATAAGCACTTATAAGAAACTTGTTAACAGTTTGCAAATGCTTAAGAACATTAATAAAAGCCTCATGAGTATCTTATAATTGTTCATAATAGCATTACAAACACCCATAACCCACCCATTACGTCTTTGCCATGCCTTTATTAATCTTCTTATGTTTGCTTATTGATATTAAAATATACTTTATTGCTCATCTATTATAAGTTAACTATGCACTTGTTAACAGTTAACTATGCTTTTTGCAGCTACCGGATCTAAAGCGAGAACAATGCCTTATTAAGGCTAATAAATATTTCATTATGTGTTACTGGTTAATGATTTTCACAACCTCCACATCTAGAATGTGGTCAAGGCTGATATAACGGGAAGAAAAAAAAACGGAAGCTGCAAAAAGCATAGTTAACTGTTAACAAGTGCATAGTTAACTAATAATAACGGCATAATAAAGTATATTTTATTTTAGTAAAGCAAACAAAAAAAGATTCTTAAAGGCATAATAATGCATAATAAATGATTTATTAGCCTTAATAAGGCATTGTTCTCACTAGATCCGGTAGCTGCAAAAAGCATAGTTAACTGTTAACAAGTGCATAGTTAACTTATAATAGATGAGCAATAAAGTATATTTTAATATCAATAAGCAAACAAAAGAAGATTAATAAAGGCATGGCAAAGACGTAATGGGTGGGTTATGGGTGTTTGTAATGCTATTATGAACAATTATAAGATACTCATGAGGCTTTTATTAATGTTCTTAAGCATTTGCAAACTGTTAACAAGTTTCTTATAAGCGCTTATAAATGTGTTATAGCCTGCTATTAACTGTATTATAATGTAATTATTAACACTTATATAGGCTTATAAACACACAATAATGTTAATAAGCATCTTGTAAGGACTTACAAGGGCCTTATTACCTATTAATTAATGGTTATTACAAGGACCTTAATATAAAGCGTTACCGATAATTCTCTTGTCGAGTTTGGCGTAACAGACGCGGCAGAGAAGTCCCTTCTCTTCACCTGCAAAAATGCACCCAGGCACCAAGCTAGCACCGTTCCTTTCCCTGTTCGGAAACGTGTGGACTCGATGTCCTCACAGGCTGGAGTTTGTGCAACTTGCACAAATACAATACTTGCCCATGTCAAATGGTGATATGCAATACCAATCTTCCGAAAAAAGATGAACTCACTATCTCGACTACCAACCTCCTCACTACACATTGAGCAGAGGCCGAGCCAAGGTCAACGACTACCCCACGTTACGTCATGTGATGCGAGGTTGAAAAAAACAGCGTTTTTAGGAGCTTTGCTCAAAACGGCAACTTTTTTCCTCTGAATTTGTGCCCTTATATTTTTTTACATATTAAATCCTGGATTATCTTTTAAAATTGTCATTTTCAGACTAGGTTCTCCAATAAAATATAACCTGCACTATGCTCAGTGAGCATGTTTAACAGTGAGCGTGTTTACAGTAACAGTGAGCGTGTTTGTAGTAACAGCGAGTGTGTTTAATGGTGAACGTGTTTAAAAGTGAGCATGTTTAACAGTGAGCATGTTTAACAGGCAGTATGTTTAACAGTGAGCGTGTTTACAGTAACAGTGAGCGTGTTTAACAGTGAACGTGTTTAAAAGTGAGCATGTTTAACAGTGAGCGTGCTTACAGTAACAGTGAGCGTGTTTACAATAATAGTGAGCGTGTTTAACAGAGAGTGTGTTTAACAGGGAGTGTGTTTAACAGGGAGTGTGTTACTGAGCAGGACTCACTCCAGGACGTCCCTGTTGAAGTGCAGCTTGCTGTTGCCGAGGAACTCTCCAATCATCTGGCGGCTCAGGCCCTTCCTCTGCAGCAGGAAGTGAGCGACCCCGATGGCCGTATCCGGGACGAAGCCCCGCGTGATCAGGAAGTGGATACCCCTCTCTGGGTTCCTGGTGACGTGGAGATCACAGAGTTAACCACATGGAACAGAAACAACTGCAAGGTGTGGTCTTCTTTTCTTTCTGCTCGGTGTGCATGTGTGTGTGCGTGCATGTGTGCGCGTGTGTGTGCATGTGTGCGCGCGTGTGTGTGTGTGTGCGTGTGTGTGTGTGCGTCTGTGTCATCATGGCCACATATACACAAGGGGATAGCGCTGAACTTGGGATTGAAAGGACTGTCACTGATGCATGTGAGTTCATTTATTTCCATTAGTATTAACTTAGCATTAATTAAAAGTGCAGGCCAACCATAGACTCTATTTATAGACACTACTGGGATGTTCTAATGTCTGCAACCTTTGTCTTCCCCTACTCTCTTCTCCTTTTTCTTTCCTTCTTTCTTACATTTCATCCCTCTTGCAGGAATCATTTTATCGGTTGGTTTATGACAAAATATGTTTTCTTCCTCTCTCTCTCTCTCTCTCTCTCTCTCTCTCTCTCTCTCTCTCTCTCTCTCTCTCTCTCTCTCTCTCTCTCTCTCTCTCTCTATCTCTCTATCTCTCTAGCCCCCCCCTCTCTGTCATCATTGTCAAACAGGGGCTGCAGCAGTAGTACATAATGTTCAGCTCTTGCACACAATTCCTAGTCACATATAAAACCCACCACAATATTGAAGCTTTTAAGGTTGTTGTTTTTGCAATAATAAAATGTTCTGTAAGCTAGTGGCACGGTATATATGATTGTGCACCCACTCATTCAATCCAATAATTAGAAAGATATTTGCATATGTATTCACATATTGGCTCGTGCTTGTCTATTTGCGACATCACAGATTGTGCGCTGTTGTACACACCACCAAATGACACTTAAAAAAGAGTAATGAAACGTGTTCCTTCAGCTGGCCTGTGCTATTAACATGGGGGTGTTTACAAATATTTTCTGCCATCATCTCTTTTTTGAAGACATTTGCGCTTTTTGGTCGGTAGTATTTTCTATGTATGGCTATTTCTAGCCATATATAGAAAATACTACCGACAGTGTCTATTTGAGGGAACTGCCTAGTTACTCTCTAGTTTGGTCATCTAATTTCTATGGGTTTGGTGTACATGTGGCTTAATATTTCATATAGTGGGGTGTTTCATTGATAACACTACTTACACACTTAGCTCTTTGGTGCTTGTGTGTACAGTATATGTGCATGCCTGCCTGTTCACTCACACATTGAAGAGGTTCAGTCCTATGCGGTAGAGGCGTTTGCGGTGTGTGTCCGTGGAGATGGTGGGCGAATGGCAGGTTGTGGGGTCCCGGCAGTGGTCCCGGGGCAGGGAAAGCACCAGGGCATGTAGGGCCTCCGAGCCGGGGCCCCCAGAGACCGGCTGGTAATGCTGGTACTGGCTGTAGGTCTGGGCCGACTGCTGATTGGCCTGGACGGTGGTGGAGATCCCTCGCTCAGTGCCACTCTCCCCTCCCTCCAACCCTCCTCCTCCTCCACCTCCTCCTCCTCCTGGGGCCGGTACAGAAGAGCCCCTCCTCGACAGCACCTCCCCCATCTCCAGCTCCTCACTGGGCGGAGGTGCAGGAAACTCTGCCTCCGTGCTGTCATCACCTCCTTCCTCTGGGGCTCCTCCACCTCCTCCGCCTCCGCTCACCGAGGGCTTCCTGCTGCCTGGCCCAGCAGCAGCCGCGGCGGTCCCGCCCCCAGCGTTGCCCAGGCTGGTGGTGGTGGTGGAGGTGGTGGTGGTGGCCGAGGAGATGGTGTAGGAGCTGTTGCTGTCAATGTGGACGGTGACGTCACGGAAGGCCATGAGCAGAGAGCTGGCGCTGCGCGGCATGCAGGCGCTCTGGGCGGCCGCCGCGGCCCGGAAGGCCCCGGGCTCCAGCAGCCGCAGGCCCCCCGACCCCCCGCTGCTCTCCGGCAGGTTCCAGCCGCGCAAAGCGTCATCGATGGACTTGGCCAGGGAGTGCAGCTGCCGACACACACACACACACACACACACACATGATCCATAGCATCTGGACTAGCTTGTTGTTAATAATAATAATAATAATTCATTGCATTTATATAGCACTTTACAAGATACTCAAAGCACTGACATAGTGTGTGTGTGTGTGGGGGGGGGGATATGACACCTCATCCAGTATGCGCCAGAACGCTCACCACAGACTGGCAGACACACTCCACACGTATGTTTTAAGTGACCATGTATAGGTCGCTAGATATAGATAGTGTGTTAGAATGTATCCATGTCTGCATGCACGTATGTTTTGCGTTACATATATTTGATGAGGGATTTGTTGAAAATCAATACAAATTAAAAAAAAAATAATGAAACAATTATTATCTATAATTTGGTACAGCAGTTCCACATCTGCACTTGAAGAAGACTTTGAAGGTAGCTCCAACATTGTGTGTTGTGACCAGAGTGACGGAGGCCGAGCCGTACCTGTTCCGAGAAGCAGTCCTCCAGCTGTGTTAGCGTGGGACCAGGGGTGGGGGCGGGACCGGGCCCCGGGGCGGGAGTGGCGTTTGCCCCTGCAGGCTCCGCGCCGGCGGGGGCCATGGGAGCGTTGGCGGGAGACGGGGGAAGAGAAGTGGAGCGGCAGGGGGGTGGAGGGGGAGTCTTGGGGCGCATGGGAACCGGCCCTCCCCCCCCTCCCGGCTCCAGCAGGGTGTAGCTGTGCCTCTGGGCCGCACCCAGGCCTCGCCCGGCGGGGCTGGGTCTCCGCATGGAGATCCGGCGTGGGAGTTTGCTCTCCGACAGGGAGTTGCGGATCTTCTGGAAGTTCTTGCTGAGCTGGTACTGGCGGAAGGCGGTCTGGATGCGACGCGCGGCGCGCCTCGCGATGAGGTGGCCCCCGTACTTCTGCTCCAACTCGTCAATCTGAGGACACACAAGTACAGGGGTGACCTGTTATTCACGTCCAATATGTACTCTGCACCCAATATGCCTGCCAGGTGGGGAGGCTGCAGCTCCGACACGCTGGCAGATTGATATTGCAAAGCAAACAGAGAAGGTGAGAAAAAAAATGGATCTATCACCCGACAGATATCACACGTTGTATTTCTATTTCCCCTCGGTTTACATGTTCTACAGAGCTGCTGTGTCCTCTGTGGGGTGACGCGTGTACAAGTGTTTTTCCTGCCCCTGTTGTCCTCTTGCTCTAAATGCAGTGATTGTCCTGTGAAATGGAAGCCAATTCCTACGTCATCCATCATGATCTGCCAGCTAACCGTGTTTGAAGGGCTAGCGACGGGAGAAGAAATGGGCCATGACAAAGGTGATAGCAGGTAAATGAAAAGCAAATCACAGCGTGAACATCAAATTGTCTTCCTCCACTTCTTCCATCCCTATCTCAGACAGGTCAAGAGTTAGAGAAGAACAGAGAGAGAGAGAGAAAGAGGGGGAGTAAAGACAGAAAGAAAGAAGGTATGAGAGGGACTGAGCTGTGTGCATGTGTGTGTGTGTGTGTGTGTGTGTGTGTGTGTGTGTACATTGCATCAGTAATGGAGGTCGCCAGAGTGCTCCCTTTAGCGGTTAGCTCTGAGAAATGAAGACTCTACAGCTGCCAAGAGCGGTTATTAGCAGTTACCATGACAACTTAGCATCTTTCTTGTTCCTGTCGCTGGAATAGCTGGTGTTGGTTTTGGTGCCAACAGACAGAAATAGATCAGAATGGGGATGTGTTTCTCAGGCAAGACAAAATGTCAAATGTGCGCACAGCCGTCAAATATGTCCCTCATGTGCACCCAGGTTGTTTTCACTGAATACACTCCAAAGCAGAATAGCATATGCTGACACATACAAACACAGACACGTACGTGCGTGCACACACACACACACACACACACACA